>SKCR01041965.1:0-59131 GCA_019454045.1 Zanthoxylum bungeanum | reverse complement strand
TGACCCTCTAGCACATTAATGCTTTCCTTATGGCTTCCAATTCAGTCGATCTCATCTTCAATATGGCTTTCACGACCTTAGCTTCACTCTCAGCCTCCCTCGCCTTCTTCTTGGAATCATCTAAATAAGCTTTAGCTTCGCCCAGTTCCTTTCGCAATGCCAAGAGTCGACATTCTTCTTCCTCCAGCAATAACCCCTCAACAAACTCGGACATGCTGGATGGATCCGACATCACAGTCGCACCCCTTGGGATCTTGATAACTACATTATTCAAATCTTCTTCATGGTCAATTAGCTGCTTCCTCTTCTTAGAAGAGTGCCCTACCCCAGCCGACGCCTTATGGGTAGCCTATAATGGAAGAATGGATGAAGCATCCCCCTTTGGCTGTGGAGGCTCAGGGACTACTTCAACTTCTTTCCCCTTGGCCCTTTTCTTTCTTCCCCTTTCGACATTTCTTTAACCGATGGGATTTTGAACTGACTCGACATCCTCTCTATTGCGCACAAATTTTCTTCAGGGGTTAAAGTCCGCAAAAAGCAAGTTTCTCGAAGAGGAGCCGACACACCCAAGTAATGAGAAGGACAACCAATATATGTTTGGTCAGGGGCAAGAGGATACCTTCCAGAAAGAAAACCTCATTCCACAACGGACTCAACCTCAGCATTTTCTCCTCTAAAACCACCCTCCAATTCCTCTCTAGCGAAGGAATGCTCAACAAATAATACATATTTACAACGACTCCAAATGACGTGAAGGCTCTACTTGGTGCCTATTCGGGACCGATCGAGTGGATGATCTTATGGCCTTCATCTGGTCCAGTAGAAAAGAGCATTCCCCAATTGTCTCATATCGAATCAAGTTAAAACCTGGACCTCCATCCAGTTCAGACGATGTGAAGGCTCTACTTGGTTCCTATTCGGGACAGGACAAGTGGATGATCTCCCGGCCTTCATCTGGTCCAATCGACGGGAGCATTCCCCAATTGGCTCATGTTGAGTCAAGTTGAAACCTGGACCTCCGTCTGGTCGAGACTATGTGAAGACTCTACTTGGTCCCAATTCAAGACCGGTAGAGTGGATGATCTTCTGGCCTTCATCTGATCCAGTCGACGGGAGCATTCCCCAATTGGCTCATGTCGAGTCAAGTCAAAACCTGGACCTCATTCCGGTCCAGACAACGTGAAGGCTCTACTTGGTTCCTATTCGGGACCGGACGAGTGGATGATCTCCTGGCCTTCATCTGGTCTAGTCGACGGGAGCATTCCCCAATTGTCTCATGTCGAGTCATGTCGAAACCTAGACCTCCATCCAGTCCAGACGACGTGAAGACTCTACTTGGTCCCAATTCAAGACCGGTCGAGTGGATGATCTCATGGCCTTCATCTGGTCCAGTCAACGGGAGCATTCCCTAATTGGCTCATGTCGAGTCAAGTCAAAACCTGAACCTACATCCGGTCCAGATGACGTGAAGACTCTACTTGGTCCCAATTCAGGACCGGTCGAGTGGATGATCTTCTGGCCTTCATCTAGTCCAGTCAACGGGAGCATTCCCCAATTGGCTCATGTCGAGTCAAGTCAAAACCTGGACCTCTATCCGGTCCAGACGACGTGAAGGCTCTACTTGGTTCCTATTCGGGACCGAACGAGTGGATGATCTCCTGGCCTTCATCTGGTCCAGTCGATTGGAGCATTCCCCAATTGGCTCATGTCGAGTCAAGTCGAAACCTGGACCTCCGTCCGGTCCAGACGACGTGAAGACTCTACTTGGTCCCAATTCAGGACCGATCGAGTAGATGATCTCCCGGCCTTCATCTGGTCTAGTTGACAGGAGCATTCCCCAATTGGCTCATGTCGAGTCAAATCAAAACCTAGACCTCCATCCGATCCAGACGACGTGAAGACTCTACTTGGTCCCAGTTTAAGACCGGTCGAGTGGATGATCTCCTGCCCTTCATCGACGGGAGCATTCCCCAATTGGCTCATATCGAGTCAAGTCAAAACTTGGACCTCCATCTGGTCCAGACGACGTGAAGAATCTACTTGGTCATAATTTAGTACCGGTCGAGTGGATGATCTCTTGGCCTTCATCTGGTCTAGTCGACGGGAACATTCCCCAATTAGGTCATGTCGAGTCAGGTCAAGAACTGAACATCTATCTGGTCCAGACGACATAAAGACTCTGCCTTACATGTTTTCAAGATCAATTAACTGAAGTACATCCTGGTCTTCAATTGGCCCTTTCCCCCATTGGATCACATGACCACCCTATTTCAGGTCGGATGAGTATCAGTCATGGACCCAACAACAATACCAATGTCGAGCTGACTCAACAGTTCACATCCAGGTCCCTAAAGAATCACTTCAAACCCTAGACCTTCAGCAACATAGAATGTTGTCTGAATATGATCATTCATTATCCTCATAGCCTAGTTGACATGGTGGATTCACAAGACTTACCAATGCCTAGAATTATTTAAATGTCGCTTGGTCAGAGCAACATCATCTTGGATATTTATTCGGTTCGTCTATATGGAATTGAGTAAGTCTATCAACAGATACAATCCATTTTTAGTCGACTCGGAATTATCTTGTTTACAAGTGTATAGCTCCATCAAACACGGCGTGGCCATTGATGGATCCCCTCAACGACTGAATAAGGAAACGATTATATGTTTTGTCCCAGACGACATGTTCAACAGGTACTCTCCAAGCCAATGACTCCTCGACTTAGAGAGTATGGGACAAACTGAATGGGCCAAATTTGGGCCAAAGACATTTTTCGTCTTTCCACCTTTAGCCCAACACTTGAGGCTGCCCCACATCTCTAGTAGTTTACATGATTATGTAAGAGTTAGGCCCAAACTCCGCAATACTAGTGTTAGGTTTGGGCCGATGACCAAGTAGGCCCAGTTCCAAATTGAAGCTCGTCTACCCCACTGAGAGAAGAGGTCTGATCGTGCAATTGATTGCCTCTGAACAATCAGCTACCATTACATCAAAAATAGGAGGTAACATGTTAGTGGGAGCCGTCTACGTTAAACGCATACGTTATTATTAAATGCATGCGTTAAAGCTCCCCTTTGGAAGCCTATAAAAGAAAGTATAATTCATAAATCAAAGGGGAACATAAGCATTACAACCCTAAGCTTAATCACTCTCACCAAAACCCTTTGAACCTCCGACCCACCGCCCTCACGGCAGTCCACGGGGATCAAGGTAGTCTCTGACCTTGCTTCCCCTCCTACTGTATTTATAACTCATTTCCATTATTGACATGAGCGTCGGAGTGCCTACGGCACCCACCACACCAATGGGAAGACTCTTCATGCTCACTATACCTTTTGTTTTGCAAGATCGCTAGTGCCCCCTTCTACGAAATCTCGATTGCGGACCTCGGCTGAAAACCAGCGTCTATAGTGCTTGGAGTGTCAATCCGGATAATGTATAGTACATTATATTTTAATATTTATTAATAAAAAAACTATATTTTCATTTCAAACCTTATTAATGGTATTATCATTATTCATATTAAATTGATGTATAAATATGCTAAGAATGACATCGACCTTAGAATAGTCATGTAGTAATACTGGAAACTAGGTGGTCCGATATTGAGATAAGTATTACTATTATAAACTATTCTTAAAGTGTATATATATTCCTAATCGTTGGTTTTGGAATACGGTCGAATTCCTATAACCTAGAAGACTAGCACATGTCGTATATTGGAATTGGAGTTCCAATGGTTTAACCCGGTGTACCATGAGTTTTAGAAAATCGTATAGACATGTGGGTATTGGTTGGACCGAATACTGAATGACTCATAGGTGATTCCTAATAGTTGGAAGTACACACCACTTTCAATAGGAATCTTCTTAAGTCGAGTAGCATATGTAATCTTTTCACTATATGATAGCATTGATTTTGTGTGAGATCTTCCACATTTTGATGCCTATGTCGGAAACCTTTCATGGTCTAGTCTCTAGATGTTCGTTGGGTATGGACTGATGCACTTAGTAATCAAGTGCGAAGCAAGATAGGATTCGTCGGCCTGTATGTGTACCATAAGGGGTTTAGGTATCCATGTGAGTAAGTCACGATTCTTAAAACTTTGGCCAAAGCCGATCACCTAGGGTGGATCACATCAGTTGTAAGGAATCGTAGACATATCGATATGAGATATTCATCTTGGAAACTTGACGGTGTATTCTATGTTTCCTATGCACAACTCGGATGGCCTACGACGGTGGGATTGTTAAACATATGTGATGACCTCAGCTTGTAAAGTTCAGAAAGGTCGTTCGTGTTCTTCATGAATTCGGAGGTGGTCGAATTGCGTACATATTAGATAGGCTTATATGACGAACAAGTCTGGACTTAGAGAGTCTCACAATATGAAGTGTACTTATTGAGCACTTGGGTAGCCGATTAATTTTGATAAAAAATAATATTCAATATTATAATTATCAACCAAGATAATCAAGTGTTATTGGATAACATTGATTATTTACTTTGACCTAATTGGATTAATTCAATAATTACACAAGAGTTTAATTGTAAAATCATAATTATCTCTACCATTTGAGGATATTATGGTAATTGTAAGTATGTAATAATAGGTGGTTTTGGCTTTATTTAATTGGATTAAATCAAAGTGGCAAACATTGAACTAATCTATTTCTTAATCCTTATCTTTGATTTAATTTGATTAAATCAAAGTGGTGGACAATGGATATTAGTCACACCTAATTATACATATTTGGAAAAATTAGATTAAGCCAACATAAAAGTTAATTGCAAATTTTATTAATTAAAAATTACCTAAGTTTTGCTATAAATAGCAAGCTTTAGGAAGATTTTAATTAAGCAAAGCAAAAGCTTGAGAAAGCTAAATACAAGCAAGATTTAGAGAAATTATCCTAAGTTAGAGAAGTGTTTAGAGAATCTTTGTGAGATCTCTACAACATTTCAATTAGGAGAAATTAAGATTGGATCATGGAGTGAAACTTGCTAGCATTGGAATCAAGATTAGATCTTGGATTCAAGCTTGATAACTTTGGATTTTCTCCACAATATTTCAACAAGCATAAGTAGATTGGATATTTGAATCAACCTTGCTAGGTAAGTTTGATATTCTCCAAAAGCTATATTTTTCATTAGTGAGACATATAATGATGAATTATGTATTAGATACATAATATTGAAATTAGGCTAATTAATTTTGTTAGGATGCTTTGGAAGTATAAACACAATATGTTTGTAATTGGGTCAAAATGTTTATGTTAGACATAGACATAAAATTAGAGTTTGGAACTATAGATTAAAGCTTAGAGGTATGACTAATATTCTAGAATCACTTGGCCACCTTTGGGTGACCTAGAATTGTTCATGAGTCACTTCATTGTGAGATTCTAATTTGTTTTGTATTTTGAATTCAAAATTTACGCAAGTGCGTATTTAGAATAAATTTATATTTTTGTAAAAATATTTGAAATTTTGAAAAACTTGATATTTGTTCTGTAATATGTGTTGATGTTGGTTTTAAAATTAAATTTAATTTTGGGTGTTTTGGAAGTATTTAGGGAAGATCGGAAAAAATTAGGGTAAAATACCCTAATTCCTTCAGCTCTCTGGAAAGAGAGCTGAAGGGTTGTTGAAAACTGTAATATCCCGAGTTTTTCGGAACACTGTTGGAATGTTTTTGAATTAAAGATAAGGATTTGGAACGGAATGGTAATCGAAAATCAGAGTTTATGTGTTGGGAAATAGTTCGAAATATTTTAAAGTGAAGCTTGGTCACGTTGGAAAACACGTGGTTTCGAGAACCAGTTACGCGAATTCTGATTTTAACATTCTACACGTAAATGATTCTTTTTTCAGCTATAAAACTTTCAAACGAACTCCGATTGAGCTGATTCTTGAACCATCAGACTTTTTTTTCCGAGACGAATAACTTTCATGTTGAATACTTTTCGAAATTCTCACATGAAGGGCCTCAATTTTGAGAATTACCGAAATGATCCATGAAGAATGACAAAAGTGCAAATTCGTGGGGGGCCTAGTGGTAATTTTTGAAACTTTTCTATATAAACCTAGAAGTTTCTAGAAATTCCAAGATACTTATAATTTCCCTAAATCCTCAAATACCATCCCACCTCCAAAAAAATGAAGCCATCGTCCTCTCCTTGCTTCGGCCACACTCCGGCCACCGTCGGCCGGTGCACCACCACAGAAAGGACCGACGGCTCACTCCCACCATCCAACTGTCGGCGGCCGGCCAAGGGACGCCGGAATCTGATGAAACCAAGGTGATTTACGCACGCACATGGGTCTCTCGATCCCGATTCGTTGCTCCGTTTCACGGCTCGAGCCACCCGCCAAATCGAAGCTCTCGGAGAGTACTACAAGATGGCACTGACGATTTTTCCGATCCGTGCTCGGTTGCTCCATGATGAAAAGTAGCTCTGATCAGAATTCCATCGATTCCAACGCGTTCGTGGGATCGTTTGGAGTCTGTATATGGCCTCGAAATCTCGGTAATGATAGAACTCATGATATGTATGGACTATATATGCTGATGCGAAATGAATGGTTGATTTGAAACCGGTGTGAATGTCAGAGATTATAAAGCATGTTTGCTAAATTGTATAAGAATACGTATGTAAGTATATGTGTAAGAATTATGAAATTGTATTTGTATGTATATAAGGGAAGTGTGCTACGACATGTGTGAATGCAAATAGACCCCAAATGTTAAGCTATTATAAAGTTATCGTGAATAAAGAAGGTTAAAGAAAGATTGTTTTGGTATTGAAGAAAGAAGTTTTGGTATTAGAGTTAGTTGTAACCGAATAGAAAGAAGTTTGTTAGAGTTATTGATTTGATGATATTTACTTGTGACAAGTATTAATATGTGACCTCATGTTTCAGTATTGAAATAGTTCCGATGTTATGTGACGTACTTTGTGAATTTTGAATGTCTGGCCATTGTTTTGACAACATGTAATATGAAAATTTAAGATAGGTAAGATATTATAGATAATAGAAAGCCAATGATTCTAAAACTCGTATTAACTTGATAATTCTGAAACGCTACTAATATGATTGATTTGTATATTTGTTCGTAGTACTAGCATGGTTACTTACTGAGTTTTTATAACTCACACCAAACTAGTTTGCTAATTTTGCAGGTTGGCTTTCAGATGGGTCAACCATTTCAACTTTGGAAGTCATGTTCGAGACAAGGATCACCCAAGCGACAATCACCCTCGCAAGTGTCCTGGGAGAAATTATAGAAGTTTAAAAAAAATTCAGGATATTTTGGTTATTGTTTTATTTTATCGTGCTGAGCACGCTGTTTGTATATATATTAGTAAATGTTTTGATGGTTTATGATGTGGTGGGCACAGAGCCCTTGAGTGTTGATAGATGATGTGGGCGGAGCCTTTAGGATATGATTTTGATGAGATTTGTGTGGACTTGAGGTCCTTTTATTTATTTTAAGTCTTCTTAGATTTCCTTTGATGCTGGACTATGATCCAGGTAGTCCAATTTTAGGATACATCATGCCGAATTTTTGGTAAATTCAGAGGCTTATGGAGATGGATCAATCATGTCTCCTGCCGGTAGCATCCTGCCTTTGGCGGGGTGTTACAAAAATAAATAAAAAAATTATTGCCCAATGCGCGCACAGTGCGCGCGCTCACTGTAGCGCGTACTGTGCGTGCGCGCACTATAGTGCGCACGGTAGCCGAATTTTATTTTCTCCCATTTTTGAGTTATCGGACTCCGATTCAGCCCCGTTTTTTCCTATACACTTGTAATGGAATATAGTATTTCATTAAATAATTTAAAATTACACTAATGTTTGATATCCATGGGTTAGACCCATTTCCGCTACGCGGGGCACCGATCCGACCCTAGGGGTTCCACATCTGCCCCAACAAAAGGCGATGATAATATTTATCTATAACAAGTCAAGTTAGATACTCAATTATTCCAAATAAATAAAACCAGTCATATAGGCGATAACAAAGTTTGTCAATAATTAATCCAGATTTAAATTAATTATTAATCTTTAGATTACAATTCATATATTATAATATAAGTGAAATTAATTTATATTATCATGTTAACAGCTTCATCCTTTACCCCAGCAGGACGAAATTAGCTACTCATGATTTAAATAAAAACATGCTTAATTTTATTATTAAAAGAAAAAAAGTACAACAAAGTTTGAAAAAAATTAAAACACGCAAGACACTTTCTCCCAAATACTACAAGAGAAATTTTGAAAGAAAGCATGAAGATTGAGAGCTGAGCATCCTCTTATTTATAGAGGACGCTCAGCCTCTTCAACAATTGTAAATTACAATTGTTGAAGACAATTACAAATTACAATTGTTGATAATTACATATGTGGACGGAGCCATCCATTGAAAGGTGGATGACAACCCTCCACCATATTTGTTTTTATAATTACATATAACACACTTTGGATTTTTTTATCAATTTCGATCTTGAAACCTCGGAACTAGAAAATCTTGTAAATAACAAAGATGTAGATATTTTGAGTCTTCTTTCATCTAGAACTGAAATCACCTCTATCCGATATCAGAGTAAAAAATTATAACCAAAATACGAAAATTGCACAAAATTGGAATTTCTGAAATTATACACTGTTCAAACGTCATTTTAAGTTTTTGGCCTCCAAAATCCAAATATCACGTCTATTTTTCTAGTTATGCTTCCAAAGTATTATTTCACCTATATAAAAATCACAATAAAAATATATAAAATATAAATTTAATTATTATTTTACACATGTGCTAAATTAAGGGGATTAATAAATTATAAGTGTGAAATGATTAGTTTCTTTTTTATTAAGTGTACACTTTTTAATGTTTTGGTATATAAATATATTTCTATTAATTATATTTTGGTATATAAAGAAATTTAGAAATGAACATAAGATTAATGTGAAAAATATATTTGTATTTATTGTTATTATTGATATTATAAAAATAATATCCAGGATCTGGAAAGTAAAAATGTGAATAATTATCGAATTATATAATTGGTCAAAATTATAAGATAAATGAATATGTAGTTCATATGCATGAAGACGTAAGCAAAATTTAAAATATTTCGGACCTATAGTCTATATGTCTGAAGTTATAAAATTCATTAACTAATTTGAAGTGGATTTATTGTCCATAAATCAGAAAAGTTAAAATTATTGTGTTAAGATAAATGCCAGAAGCATGTATTTGAAGTACAAAATTAAAATCGTACATGTTAAAACTATAGTGATCCTAGTAATACATTTGTTTGTTGCATAATTATTATATAAAATAATTATAATAAATAAGATATGCTAATATCCACTTTCTCATATGATTTTATAAAAAATATTAATTGATTTTGTAATTTTTTAAAAATATATTGATGATTTCGATATAAAATAACTCTTGAAAAGTTGAAAAGATTATAATTTAAAAATTATCAAGTTGGTACATTTACTAATATTATAGAAATACTTGAAGTATTTCATGTAGAAAAATTTTTATGAAGAATTTTTATTTTCTTATTTTAGAACATGAAATATTATTATTATTTTTTGGAATCTTTGGAAACCTCGCCGCCAAACCACCCATTCCAAGCTTAAGCGGAGCAAGTAAAACCCCCAATTGTCTCAGGCTCTTACAAGAAACGCATTCCCTGGATTCGAACCCAGGACCTCAAGATGAGATCCTGAACCCTACACCACCAAGCCACGCCCCTTGGGAACCATGAAATATTATTTACGGACCTTGAAGTATCATATTTTATTACAAAATATCTTATGCAAAATTGCACATTATAGAGTACTAGCAGATAACCTGCGCGATTCATGGCTCACCTTATTAGAGACAAATATGATATATATCAAATGTAAAAAAATAAAATTAATTAATATCATACATTTAATTATAATTGTCAAGGTAAAATAACGTTTTCTGAAATTAACAAATATGACTTTTAACTTATTCCATTTTATAATTTTTTTTATTGATGGAGAATAAATCTCTTAGTTCAAGTATATATTTATCCAGCTTAGAAACATTTTTATAGTTAACTGAATATAATTTATGACAATTAAACTGTCACAACCCTCTTCCTAAAGCGGACCCAACCCTAGAAAGGGGTCCGTGAGCTACTTATGCTCGAGCATTTTACATGTCATGCAATATAACTAAATTTGTAAAGAAAATAATGTTCAACGAAATACAATTCAATAAACCTCAAATAATTGTTTTCAACAAAAGTCTGCAACAATATGAAAATGTCTTAAATCTCATATCTCAAAAGCCAAAAGAAATATATGGACCAACCCGACTGGCGGCTATGGTAAACGAGTCAAATCTGGAACTGATAATGCTACTGTTGCGCTGGCGAACTACCTGGGATGTTTGGGAAAATGGGGGGTGAGCTTAAAAAGCTCAGTAAGTAAAACACTCATACTATCAACACGACCTCATCAACAAAATATGTATATATAATAATTAATATTTGAAAACAACAATTGTTATATAAGGGCTATCTCAGACAAAACATACTCACAAAAAACACCTCAATCAAACAAGGTTTTCTAGCTGGATTCGGTATAATAATGGATTGAAACCATTAGGAAAAGTATCAACATCTCACCTCCCAAGGTTTCCCACCATATAACCTCGCATAAATGTGCAAGAGGGGGGGCTGAACCACACGCCACTGCTAACCTCGCATAACATCGCATCTTCGACCACAATTATACTAAATCCAGCAGCATAACAATAATAACACACAACATCCAATACAACACACATCATGTCACTCCATTTATTATTCTCATCTCAAAGTCACAGAATACAATTCAGTGGGATCTTTCATTCACATTTTTTTCCACCAATAACGTTTTATAAAACTCTTGGACCCACGAAATGGAATGTCGGTCTATACAAGCACCATAATATCCGATTGGGGAGCGAAAGGGAAAATGTAAAGACCCATTAATTATTAAAGGGATTAATTAAACGAATCACACTTTTACCACTTAACTTACTCAAATATTTCGATTCATAGTACAACATACAGTTATACCCAAAATTTATATTCACAATTTATGTGCTCATGCTATCAATTACTCAATATAATTTTCAAACATATATGTATAAATATATTTATACTATATTATGTAAACTCATATATCAAACATTAACAAACAAATATTTATGTTAAGGGAATCATTGTTCATTGTACTTATCTCAATCCACACAAAAACTATTTATATTTATACGTCATCGCTAAAATCGAGCTCCAATGATTTCAAAATTCTACAACGAGATGATTACCAGAAAGTACACGTCACCAGGATCACAACAATGGTGGTGGTGATGGCGGATGCTCGGTGGTCACCGATGAATAGTCGAATGATGTTAACTCTCATTTTTTGCTCGTTTCACGACAACCGAAAGTCTAATTTAGGCAACCGAAGTGTCTAACCTGTGTATCTCGATGATGGAAAGATTTTGATCCGGGAGGTGTTGTGCACGCATGGCGACGCGTGGAGCAGCGACGCGGCGGCGCGTGGGTGGCACATGAGGGCACGCGCATAGGAGTTTGGTCGTTGAACCGGCGGCGCTGGTTTTGTCTCACCGAGAGAATTCTCCTTGAGTGGTCACTCACCGGAAATGGTGGCCGGAAGATACGAGACTCTTTTTCTCCCTACTCAATTTCTCTCTCTACTGCTTTTGCATTTTCTCTCTCTACTGGTTCATTTCTCTCTCTAACTACTCACTAGTCTTTGGAAATAAATCCAACACACTACTCACTTTCTATTTAATTCACACTAAGCACACACCAAATGAAAACTAGAGTTTGGTTGTTCTTAAATAGGAAGTGGGGGTTGAGTTTTATTAGAAATGTGTATGTGTGGTTGCTGGTTTTTGAGGGGGGGACATGGATAATGAATCACTTAAAATTTAAAAGTGAGATATCACAATCTACCTACCTTATAAAAATTTCATCCTCGAAATTTCTCAATCCTTGAATAGCTCTGGTTATTTCTTTCTCATGTCTTGTTCTACTTCCCAAGTTGCCTTATGTATGAGATGATTAGTCCACATGACCTTTACAATAGGGATATGTCTGGATCTCAACTCTTGGACCTTCCGCTCTATAATCTTCATGGGTCTTTTTTCATAAGTCATATTCTCACTCAATTCTACTGGTTAGCTCTCTAGGATGTGAGTAAGATCTGGTACATACTTCTTCAGCACTGGTACATGAAATACGTTATGAATCATTTCTAATTCCAGTGGTAATGCCAGACGATATGCCACTTTGCCCACTCTCTCCAAAATCTCATAAAGACCAATATAGCGTTGTGCCAACTTTCCCTTCCAGTCAAATCTCAATACTCTCTTCCAGTGGGATACTTTCAAGAAGACTTTATCCCTATCTTGGAACTCAATGTCATTTCTTCTTTTGTCAGCATAATTCTTCTGTCGACTCTACACATCTAACAGTCTAGCTCGGATCAGTCTGATCATCTCAGATGTCATATCTACCAAGTCTGAACCATGAATCTGTCTATCTCCAACCTCGCTCTAACAAAAATGAGTCCTACACCTCCTCTCATTCAAGGCTTCAAACGGAGCCATACTGATACTAGCCTAGAAGTTGTTGTTGCAGGCAAACTCTATCATATGTAGATGATTATCCCATCCCCCAGTAAAAATCAATACAAACGATCTCAGTAGATCTTCCAATGTCTAAATAGTCCATTCTAACGGCCCGTCAGTCTGAGGGTGAAATGATGTGCTCATAGTAACCTTCGATCCCATAGACTTCTGGAAACCCTGCCAAAAATGTCAAGTAAATCTGGCATCTCTATCAGATACAATCGATGCTGGTATTCCATGTAACCAGATAATCTGCTCCATTGCTAGCCTCTTTAGTCCTCACGTAACTCAAATCGGTAGAAAATGGGCAGATTTAGACAATCGATCCACTATCACCCAAATTGCATCATAGCCTTTCAGTGTCCTCGGTAGCCCTACTATAAAATCCATCGTAATGTTTTCCCATGGCCACTCAGGTTTAGGTAGAGGCTGGAGTAATCCAGTTGGGTGTTGATGCTCTACCTTGACCTATTGACAAATGATAAGTGCATGAAAGTGTACTTTGAACATCACTAATTCGTCTTGATTATCATGTATTTAATCTTAATTATAGTTTATTTTGTGTCTTATTATTAGGGAGAAATGGAACATGAAGATTGGACCAATTACATATGCTTCGGGACCTTACAGATGCATCAGAAACGCGCTGGATGAGCAGAAACCCAGGAGTCATCATCCTGCAAAGTCGGCCACGCATCGCGACGCGTAAAGACCACGCGTCACGACGCACATGCGTATTCCAGGATTTTTTGTTTAGCTTTTTTTTCGTAAATAAGGCCTTCGAGATTTCTCTATTTAAACCCAACATCGTCCAAACCCTAGAAAATGAGAGAAAAGATGAGAGAAAGAGATAAGAAACACACAACAAAGAGCCACAAACACAATTTTGGGATTGAAGAACAAAGAAACTTCATAACAGACCGGATGTTGCTGCAATCTCTTCAGGTTGTGTCTCTCTTCTGCATGGAGAACTAATCTCCCAGGCAAAGCTAAGGATGAACTCTTGTATTTGATTTTTTATATTCATGTTGTTGATTCCTAAATACTCTTAAACGTTTAATACAATTGATGTTTGTTATTCTTTATTATCTTTTGATTTTATGAATCCAAAAATTATTTTTATCAAACTTGCATATAGATCCAGTCATGCTTCTTCTATGTGTGATTTGTGATCCCAGTTGTGATTGGTAAAGTTAGTTTATGATTTGGTCTTCTACTGCAGTATTGCCTGAGGGTATATAATTGACGTTAGATAAGTCGTAACGATGACTTTGTGTGCTGTTAACATAGAGAAAATAAATCATCAATTACCTTAGAATTTAATATGCTTAGAATTGAATATTTTCTGATTGTTGGTTTGGGATGTGAAACCTTCAATTGAGTAATAACAGGAATCAATAACTGGATATAGGAATTTGATACAAGAGGGATTCCTGATGCTTTGCTGCTTTCTCTGCTGATATTCTTAAAGTATTTTCCATAGTTTTTATCTTATATTATCAATTCAACCTTTCTATTTAATTAAGTTGTTGCTAACGTTTTGTTTAAGTAAATCAGTTCTTTGAAACCATCTCTCTGAGGAATCGATACCCCAACTATACTGCGATAACCGCAAGTACTCTTTGGGCGTAATCAAAATTTGACGTCGTTGCCGAGGAGACGGTTTACAAGCAAAAGGAGCAAGTTTGCTTGATCAATAACAAAAGCGATAACTTCGTTCCATCTTATTTTTTATTATTATTTACTTTTTTATTTTATTTTATTTCAATATCAGTTTTAGTTTAGTTTTGATTATTAGTTTATTTTTTTATTATTTTTTTATTTCATTAATTTTATTTCAGTTTTAATTTTAATTTAGAATTTTAATTAATTAATTAATTTATTTTTAGTTTATTCTTTTATTTTTATTTCTAGTTTTATTTGTGTTTAATTGCATGCCTAGACGTAGGGACAGGTTTGGTAGATTTGTTAGGATTGAAGAAGAAAACTCAGACTCAAAAAGTCTGTTTGATAATCTTTTTGCTACACCATCCACATCTAGCGCACACGGTGTGAGTGAGTACGAGAGACCACCCATGAGGACTCTTGAAGAGTACCTCCATCCTACTCGCACAACTACACCATCATGCATCATGTTTCCTCCTAATGCACCACATATAGATTTTAAACCTGAAATGATACAGTATCTTCCAACCTTTCATGGTTTGGAGAATGGGAACCCTTATGTGCACATTAGAGAGTTTGAAGAGGTTGTAGCAACCTTTCATTATCGATTCGGGACTACTGACACAATTAGACTTAAGTTCTTCCCATTTTCCCTTAAGGATAGAGCTAAAAGCTGGTTGTACAATTTAAGACCTCGTTCGATAGGATCATGGGGTGAGATGACACATGCATTTTTCAATAAATACTTCCCACACCATAAGACTAATGTCCTAAAAAGACAAATCTCTACCTTCTCTCCAGAAAGACAGTGAAACTCTTTATCAAACTGGGAGAGGTTTAAAGAGATGTTGCTAGTTGTCCTCACCATGGGTAAGAGAGTTGGCGCTTAGTAAGTTATTTTTATGACGATTTAACCCCCAGAGAGCGCCAATTTGTTGAGACAATGTGCAATGGTGAGTTCATCCGAAAAGCAGGCATTAGAGTACTTGAATGATCTAGCTGAGAAATCTCACACCTGGACTGGACCTAATGCCATTGATAACATTGATAAGACACACCCCACTTCTTCTGGCAGAGGCATACACCACTTTAGGGAAAATGATAGTATTAAGGCACAATTTGATCTATTAACTAGACAGATAAGAGCCTTAATAGCCAAAGATAGCAAGAATATGCATGCAGTAGCCTACTTAGAGTCCCAAGGGGTATGTTTTGAATGTAAGGGAATTGACCATCTAGCCCAAAAGTGCCCTTTATATGGTGAGATGAGGGAGACATATGAGGAACAATGTAATACCTTATGGATGTACAAGAAGATATACACACCTTATTCAGATAATTACAATCCCAGTTGGTGGAACCATCCCAATTTTAGTTGGAAATATGAGTCCCAACAGCCTACTCAAGCACCATAAACTAGAGGTTACAGTGCTCCCCAGTATCACACACCTGCCATTCCTAGGAATTCTTTAGAGGATGCTATGAAAGCATTTATAGAGGCCCAGAGCAAAACTAATAAGAGGTTTAAGTCGTTGATAGCTCAGATAGTTGAAGATAATAAGGAGATTAAGAGTCAAGTCTCCAAATTGACTAATGTCCTAAGTGTTCAAAAACAAGGAAAATTTTCATCTCAGGCTCAACCGAATCCATAAGGGAAACACATAGCACATGCTGATCATAAAGTAGCTAATATAAAAGGTGTTAATGTCATATTCACAAGGAGTGGTAAAGAGGTAGAGATGCCGGACACCTCCAACACTGTAGGTGCCACTAAGGATAGTAGTACAAATTCCCCTCAGGAAGAACAAGTGCCACATACCCCAGTTAGAGTACCCTTTCCTTAAGCTCTTAGGCCCACGGCGAGAGCTCCAGACCCTAATGGTGAGATCTTAGAACATCTTAAGCAAGTAAAAATCAGCATTCCTTTGTTACATGTGATAAAACAAGTTCTTACATATGCAAAGGTTTTGAAGGATCTCTGTGTTGGGTTTCTAGGTTTAGTCCCAAGATCAAAATAAGCATAGAAATGTGAATGAATAATCAAAGAAGAGTGGCAGAAACACACTTACATTGATCGGCTTTGGATGCGTCAAACAACAAAATTTTCTCTAAGAACTCTTTGTGAAATTCGGCCAATGGGTCCTCCAAGAAATGATGTCCAAGCTCCAAGCTTTGTGTGGATTCCAAGCTCTTGAGTTGGTTTCCCTAACACCTTGATATGATTCCTTTGATGTGTGTGCCAGCACTCAAAAATTGCCACAATTTTTGATCTTGTTCTTGAGCAGTTTCGGTAATGGAAGAACAAGGGGGAGAGGAAAATTGCTTCCAATTTTCGGTAATGAGAGAGAGTGATAAGCTTGTGTAAATTGTTTTCAAAAAACAATTAAATGATATACCAAAAGTTTGTTTGGTAAAAGTCAATCAAAGCTTGACTTTGGAGTGTATTAGAAGCCACCACCAACTCCACCAAAACCCATCAACCAAAAGCAACTTAAGGTGACATGTGATGTGACATATGATGTGACATGTGCGCCCCACTCGATTCCAAATGAGAGTGGGCCCGCAAACACTCCGGGCTTGGGTTCGCTAATTCCAAATTAACGAACTTCCGTCGCGACGTAATTAAATCGAATTTAATTAAACAATTATGCCTAGCAAAATTACTATTCACGTCGCTAACGAATTAATTCTAAATTAACTCGTTTGCCCGAATTAAAATCTAATTTTAATTTCGCGTCGAAATCTAATTTTGTTTAATATATCAAATATATTATTTTATCGATTAATTCCAAATTAATCTTTCTCTCTCTTCAAATAGTACTTTATCCAAGATAAAGTCTCTCCGCAATTAATCCCAGATTAATTATGCTCGAATCATACGTCATCGGTGAATCTTCGGGAAGCGACCCAAGAGAACCCTGGATATGTTGGCAGTAAATCCGGTCATCGGACTATCCGAACACGTAAGTACCAAGTACTACATTTTTACCGATTTACGAGACAAGGTTGGCTTCTAGCAAAGCGCCATGCCTACCCAATTCTCCAAAAATATTTGTAATTGAATATATGATCTATATCAGGCATAGTATACGTAGTACTGCGTATTACAATCCAGTATCGGATGTCACATGCAAGGCCTGGGGCTGGAATAGTGTCTGCCCCGAACGAAGCATATATCGGATCACTAGCAACTAGTCTCTTTATTATCGGATAATCATGACCTAGCATATTATCCCGATGGTTGCAACCCTTTAGATAACCAAGTCTGTATCTCTGCGTGACCAACATCTCCATATGACTGAAGTGATACTTTCGTCTTGACATCACATCCAATACACTACGATTCTCAATAAACCAAGAAGAGGCGTACACAGAACCTGTTAAAGTCCTGGACGACCAAAACCAAAGTGTATTGATTGTCGCAAGTACTAGCGATGCAAGTCTCAGGTTAAGACCAAATATACCTACCCTGATGCGGATTCACATAGACACATAGTCATACTACCAATGGGATTCCACGGGGTCTATCCAAAGCGAAGTTGTTTTCCGTACAATCGGTAAAACACAACCTCCTATCACACTTGCATAAGTATCCAATACTTAAATACATGAGAATTATGCTGTTACGCTTCCATAACACACACAAGTGCAATACTAGTCTATTCCGCATTATCGATGTCCAGTCTCGATAATACTACGACTAGGGATATTTAATGATTAAACCTTTATGGATTGATATTGTCTCATATGTTATCAATCTGGAACTAATCATAAGGACTTTCATCATTCACACATTTAAGTAATCTAATTACGAAATGATAAAAGGCAATTTCCATTGCTACATAATTAATTTGTACAAAAACACAATGTCTTTTAAAAATAGTGACGCTATGGGTCATAATTGTCCAACAATGTCCCACTTGGCCTATAGCCAGTCACTCAAGCATCTAACACCTGAACTATGTACATGTCACTCAAACTTTTACTGAGGAATGGCTTTCGTCAGCGGATCTGCAATGTTGTCCTCTGATGCGACCTTCTCGATCTTCACATCGCCACGATGTATGATCTCACGAATCAGATGGAAACGTCGAAGAACATGCTTGGATCGTTGATGAGACCGCGGTTCCTTAGCCTGCGCTATAGCCCCGTTATTGTCACAATACAATAGAATGGGCCCAGCTGCTAACAGAACTACTCCTAATCCAATTAGGAATTTTCGGATCCAAACTGCCTCATTTGCTGCTTCAGCTGCAGCGATATACTCCGCTTCTGTTGTTGAATCGGCAACAGTCTCTTGCTTGGAAGATTTCCAGCTCACTGCTCCGTTATTCAAACAAAATATGTACCCGGATTACGACTTATAGTCGTCTTTGTCAGTTTGGAAACTTGCATCGGTATACCCAGTTACCTCAAGTTCTCCATCTCCATAGATTAAGAAAGCATCCTTAGTTCGTCTAAGATACTCAAGGATATTCTTAACCGCCATCCAATGACCTTCACCTGGATCGGCCTGATAGCGACTACACATGCTCAAAGCATAGGAGACATCAGGTCTCGTACATATCATGGCATACATGATCGATCCGACTGTCGAGGCAAACGGTATCCGACTCATGCTGTCTCTCTCATCTTGAGTTTTAGGACACATGTCCTTAGATAGAGTGACGCCATGTGACACTAGCAACAGTCCCCTCTTGGACTGATCCATGTTGAATCTCTTCAACACTTTGTCAATGTACGTACTCTGGGAGAGTCCAAACAGCTTTCTAGATCTATCCTGGTAGATCTTTATTCCTAGAATAAAGGCTGCTTCTCTCAGATCTTTCATGGAGAATTTCAATGAAAGCCAGGCTTTCACTGACGTTAACATGGGAATGTCATTGCCAATAAGCAATACATCATCAAAGTAAAGGAAAATGAATGTCAGTGCTCTCCCACTAACCTTCTTATATACACAATGATCATCCTCGCTTTGAACGAAATCATATTCTTTTATGATCTCATCAAAGCGTTTGTTCCAAGAACGCGATGTTTGCTTCAATCCATAAATGGATCAATTTAACTTACAAACTTGTTTGCAAGTCACAGTATGAAAAAACCGTCAGGCTGTTGCATATAAACATCCTCCAAAAGGTTTCCGTTAAGGAAAGCGGTTTTGACGTCCATCTGCCATATCTCGTAATCGAAATATGCAGCTATAGCAAGCATTATCCAAATGGATTTAATCATGGCAATGGGTGAGAAAGTTTCATCGTAATCGACACCATGTCGTTGATGATACCCCTTTGCTACAAGCCTAGCTTTGTACGTTTGTACGTTGCCATCCATGTCGGTCTTATTCTTGAAGACCCATTTACATCCAATAGGCTTTACGCCTTCTGGTGCATCAACCAGTGTCCAAACTTGGTTGGTGTACATGGAATCCATTTCAGACTTCATGGCATCTTTCCATAAAATGGAGTCGATACCTTGTATCGCTTCCTCATACGTAGCCGGCTCATCTTCCTCAATGAGATTGATATCTACATAGGTGAGATCAGAAACCCATACCTCTCAGGTTGTTTCCTGACTCTATCCGACCTACGTGGTCCTTGTGTATTCGAAGATTGTGGTACAGCTTCATCCCTGATGAAATGTTCAGGTTCCGTTGAGGATTCTATGCCAGGAACAATATCACTCCGATTTTCATCGAGTTCTACTTTCCTCCCACTAACCACTGCATTTAGGAATTCCTTCTCAAGGAAAACCGCATGTAGAGCAAGAAATACTTTGTTCTCTTGTAGGTGATAGAAGTAATATCCTTTGGTTTCCCTATGATATTCTACAAATAGGCATTTATCCGATTTGGGTTCAAGTTTGGTACCTTCCAAACGTTTGACGTATGTCTAGCATCCCCAAATCTTCAGGAATGAGAAACTCGGTTTCTTTCCTCTCCATATCTCATACGGAGTCTGATGAACAGACTTTAATGGAACCTTATTGTAGGCATTGTATTTTTGCATGTGAAACCCGATGATGAGTCTCATTTGGAGGCACTACCTTTTGAGTCACGGAAGCCGCGGGAAACGGATATCGGAAGGGGAAATTCAGAATAAACAAGGTTCACTATTTTCGTTCGTGCTGCGTTCGTGTATGCGTTCGAACGGCAAACAGATTGCGGGTGTTCGTGTCGCGTTCGAGGAAGCGTTCGAACAGTGTCGGTAATTCTGGTTTTGCTGCAAGCCTCACACCCCAGCCCATTTAGCTCCCCAAAGCCCATAAAACACATCCCAAATTAAATAAATAATATTAATTTAAACATTAAACATTAAATAAAATATTTATACCATTTACCAATTAAATAAAACATTTACCAAACTTAAACTAAAATCATGCCTAATTTAAATAATTGAATATATTATATACTAAAACTAAAAAGAAGATATACCTAATTAAAATCAATCCTAACAATTAAAGCCAATCATATATTTGACTTCCTAATCTAACAAGACATCTACCAATTTAAAATAGTTGACTTCCTAATTTAAAATATTTTGTCCCCCTCAATCTTGTGTATACCATCCTTAGGACTCCTAATTTGGAAACTAGATCTCTTCCTTGTGAGACAAGGGCAAACCCTAGCTCTCTTCTATATAAACATGCATTAACCTAGCCACACCATCTCTCCACTCTCTCTAATACACGCCCAAGACAAAAAAAAACACTTCACATATACACAAAAAGAGAACAAGAGCCACAATCCTCCACCATAACCGAATCCACTACAAGCAACAATCTTCCAAAGCCGAATCCACCACAAGCAACTATCCTCCATAGCCGAATCCAAAGCACTAACAACCACCATAGCCGAATCCAAAACAAACCAAACTCACCCTTAGCCGAATCCAGAACACCCCTTAATAAACACTCAAAACCAGCCCCCCTAAACGCCTATACACCACCAAAAATAACCACCAAAACAAAAGACACATTCACGTCTACACAGCAGCCCCTGCACCCCCCTAAAACACCCCTAAACAGCCCCTGAATCACCTTAAAACAGCAGCCCAAATCCTCTTAAAACAGTCCCTAAAAACCTTAAAAACAGTAACATAAAAAACTGCATTCATAATCTTAAAAATAATCACACACAACTGCACTAAGAACCCACACAAACGTGGAACAGTTCATTGAAACATCAAAACAGGTGGCCTGAGCAGTGAGCAGCAAAACAGAGGCCGAACAGAGCAGAACAGAGTTCAAACCGCAAGCAAAACAGCAAAGCAGTGAGCTAGGATGCTAAACCAGTGAACCAGAGAAGTTGAGGAGTTGTACCCTTCCGACGTCCGTGAAACGCAAGCCTGAAAGTTGGCAAAAAGGTTAGACCTGAGGGTATCTTTCACACTCGTTTTTTTTTGTATTATTTATTAAATATTACTTGCATGATTGTCATGTTGAAATGCATGTTGTGGCCCTTGAGTAGATAAATATGCATGAATTATGAGATGTAGTATGTTGTGGCTGTGGAATAAAATGAGAGACGTGTCAACTCTCGCGGTATATCGGATGGAAACCCGGACATAAATTTCATAGCTGATTCCGAATGGACGGTAATATAATCTGTACTCGGGACACAACTCCACGTACCGCTTGAGTAAACGACACCCTCTTTTTATTTTGTGTTGCTTTTGTTTATTTTTCGTCACTTGAATTCTGTATGTTGTTTATTTATGCATGATTCAATCGAGCGCACGGGCTTAGTAAGTGGAATGAAAGATCCCCTATGGGGGGGGTTAAAGCCCTTTACCACGATGTTTTGCCGCGCCGGTTGATGTGTGTTCGGTTGGATGCAAGATACGTTCAATCGGGCATACTTAGTTTGATATTATTGTCTTTATCTTTTTATGCATGGTTCAATCAAGCGCATAGGCTTAGTAAGTGGAATGAAAGATCCCTTATGGGGAGGGGTTAAAACCCTTTACCACGATGCTTTGCCGCGCCGGTTGATGTGTGTTCGGATTGGATGTAAGATGTGTTCAATCGGGCATACTTGGTTTTGATATGATTGGCTCTATTTTTGTATATATGATGCGATCGAGCGCATGGGCTTAGTGAGTTAGTCCAAAGGTCCTCTATCTGAGAGACGAAGAGCCTAAAAGGCCACCTTTATGACACTACTTCGCCGCGCTGGACGAAGTGTGTTTGGGTTGAATGTACGTTCAATTGGGCATACGAAGTCCTACACTTTTGTTGTCTTCATTTCATGTGTTGTGATGTGACGCGCTTGGGCTTAGTATGTTGGTCTAATGTCCTCTCTTTGAGAGACCAAGAGCCCCAAAAGGCCACCTTTACGACAGTACTTATCGCCGCGCCCCTTTATTTTGTTGTTTATGTATTGCGTCCCATTTCATGCATCAGGTCTGTCCCGTTCGAACGCGTTTACGAACGCAACTCGAACGCGCATGCATTTTCCTTATCATGCATCAGGTCTCATTTTCTTCGAACGTGTTTCACGAACGCCATACGAACGTGAGCATTCTGTTTCATTTCCGTTCGAACGCGTTAACAAACGCCATACGAACGTGAGCATTCTGTTTCATTTCCGTTCGAACGCGTTATCAAACACCATACGAACACGAACCTTCTGGCTAAGATGACAATGGGGTACAGTTTCAAGGAGAGACAAAGGCAATGCTACAAAAGTACGGGATAGGCCATCATAAGTCATCACCTTACAGGCCACAAGCGAATGGGGCAGTTGAGGCAGCCAACAAGACTGTAAAGACAATCTGGCTAAGATGACAGAGAACTGCAGGGATTGGGCTGAGAGACTACCGTATGCCTTGTGGGGGTACAGAACGTCAGTCAGAACAGCCACGGGTGCAACACATTACTCTTTAGTGTACGGGATGGAAGCGGTACTGGCCGGTGGAAATGGAAATACAGTCTATGAGGGTATTAGCAGAGACAGAGTTACCTGAGTCAGAATGGGCCGCACAGAGATTTGATCATTAGCACTTTTGGACGAGAAAAGGATACGAGCCTTACATCACATGCAGTTGTATCAGAAGAGACTGGCCCGGGCCTTCAACAAGAAAGTACGTCCCACAAAGATCAGAAAGGGTGATTTGGTACTTAAGTAGTCGAGGCCGTCGACGACAGATCCAAGAGGGAAATTCAGGCCTAACTGGGAATGACCTTACATCGTTCAGAAAGTCATGGGAATGGAGCAGTGAAGTTGTCAGACCTCGAGGGAAATGAATTCACAGAACCATCAATGTTGACAGGTTGAAGTTGTACTTTTCTTGAGAAGACTTGGTCGCCAGTGGAAGACCTAACCCAACGGAATAAGAAAACTCGTGCATACATGAATACACGTAACCTATATTGCATATATTTGTGTTTGTTCTGTTTTGTGTAAACAGGTGTTGAAGACGAAAAAGAGCGAGCAGTAAGCCAATCAGAGATAGTAAAAGCACAGTATTTGATCTGGGCAGTAATCTGAAGATTGAGGTACCAATGAAGTTAAGTTCCGGGTATGGGTCCTCGGAGGGGGAAGTCCATATCACATTATATCAGCTTGGGGGCGAAGCCCATATCGGCTGAGGAACGAGGCTCCACATTGTACCAGCTTGGGGGCGAGGCCCATATCGGCTGGGGAGCGAGGCTCCACATCACATTATATCAGCTTGGGGGCGAAGCCCATATCGGCTGAGGAGCGAGGCTCCACATTGTACCAGCTTGGGGGCGAGGCTCATATCGGCTGGGGAGCGAGGCTCCACATCATATTATATCAGTTGGGGGCGAAGCCCATATCGGCTGAGGAGCGAGGCTCCACATTGTACCAGGCTTGGGGGCGAGGCCCATATCGGCTGGGGAGCGAGGCTCCACATCACATTATATCAGCTTGGGGGCGAAGCCCACATCGGCTGAGGAGCGAGGCTCCACATTGTACCAGCTTGGGGGTGAGGCCCATATCGGCTGGGGAACGAGGCTCCACATCACATCATGTCAGCTTGGGGGCGAAGCCCATATCGGCTGAGGAGCGAAGCTCCACATCACATCATTTTGCAGACGAGGCCCATATCATCAGCAGTATCGAGATGCGTCTCAAGATCGAGGTCCACTGCAGTATCAGCTCAGCTCGAGACAGCTAGCTAGCCAGGTAAGTAAAAAAATGCATTGCATAGACTTTGATAGGACTGTCACTGTCACACACTGCACAAGCCCCATCAAAGTGGGGGCGACTGTAGGCATTGCATTTTTGCATGTGAAACCCGATGATGAGTCTCATTTGGAGGCACTACCTTTTGAGTCACGGAAGCCGCAGGAAACGGATATCGGAAGGGGAAATTCAGAATAAACAAGTTTCACTGTTTTCGTTCGTGCTGCGTTCGTGTATGCGTTCGAACGGCAAACAGATTGCGGGTGTTCGTGTCGCGTTCGAGGAAGCGTTCGAACGGTGTCGGTAATTCTGGTTTTGCTGCTAGCCTCACACCCCAGCCCATTTAGCTCCCCAAAGCCCATAAAACACATCCCAAATTAAATAAATAAATATTAATTTAAACATTAAACATTAAATAAAATATTTATACCATTTACCAATTAAATAAAACATTTACCAAACTTAAACTAAAATCATGCCTAATTTAAATAATTGAATATATTATATACTAAAACTAAAAAGAAGATATACCTAATTAAAATCAATCCTAACCAATTAAAGCCAATCATATATTTGACTTCCTAATCTAACAAGACATCTACCAATTTAAAATAGTTGACTTCCTAATTTAAAATATTTTGTCCCCCCTCAATCTTGTGTATACCATCCTTAGGACTCCTAATTTGGAAACTAGATCTCTTCCTTGTGAGACAAGGGCAAACCCTAGCTCTCTTCTATATAAACATGCATTAACCTAGCCACACCATCTCTCCACTCTCTCTAATACACGCCCAAGAAAAAAAAAACACTTCACATATACACAAAAAGAGAACAAGAGCCACAATCCTCCACCATAACCGAATCCACTACAAGCAACAATCTTCCAAAGTCGAATCCACAAAGCAACTATCCTCCATAGCCGAATCCAAAGCACCAACAACCACCATAACCGAATCCAAAACAAACCAAACTCAACCCTTAGCCGAATCCAGAACACCCTTAATAAAACTCAAAACCAGCCCCCCTAAACGCCTATACACCACCAAAAATAACCACCAAAACAAAAGCCACATTCACGCCTACACAGCAGCCCCTGCACCCCCCTAAAACACGCCTAAACAGCCCCTGAATCACCTTAAAACAGCAGCCAAATCCTCTTAAAACAGTCCCTAAAAACCTTAAAAACAGTAACATAAAAACTGCATTCATAATCTTAAAAATAATCACACACAACTGCACTAAGAACCCACACAAACTTGGAACAGTTCATTGAAACATCAAAACAGGTGGCCTGAGCAGTGAGCAGCAAAACAGAGGCCGACCAGGAGCAGAACGAAGTTCAAACTGCAAGCAAAACAGCAAAGCAGTGAGCTAGGACGCTAAACCAGTGAACCGGAGAAGTTGAGGAGCTGTACCCTTCCGACGTCCGTGAAACTCAACAGCCTGAAAGTTGGCAAAAAGGTTAGACCTGAGGGTATCTTTCACACTCGTTTTTTTTTGTATTATTTATTAAATATTACTTGCATGATTGTCATGTTGAAATGCATGTTGTGGCCCTTGAGTAGATAAATATGCATGAATTATGAGATGTAGTATGTTGTGGCTGTGGAATAAAATGAGAGACGTGTCAACTCTCGCGGTATATCAGATGGAAACCCAGACATCAATTTCATAGCCGATTCTGAATGGATGGTAATATGATCTGTACTCGGGACACAACTCCACGTACCGCTTGAGTAAACGACACCCTCTTTTGTTTTGTGTTGCTTTTGTTTATTTTTCGTCACTTGAATTCTGTATGTTGTTTATTTATGCATGATTCAATCGAGCGCACGGGCTTAGTAAGTGGAATGAAAGATCCCCTATGGGGAGGGGTTAAAGCCCTTTACCACGATGCTTTGCCGCGCCGGTTGATGTGTGTTCGGTTGGATGCAATACACGTTCAATCGGGCATACTTAGTTTGATATTATTGTCTTTATCTTTTTATGCATGGTTCAATCAAACGCATGGGCTTAGTAAGTGGAATGAAATATCCCTTATGGGGAGGGGTTAAAACCCTTTACCACGATGCTTTGCCGCGCCGGTTGATGTGTGTTCGGATTGGATGTAAGATGTGTTCAATTGGGCATACTTGGTTTTGATATGATTGGCTCTATTTTTGTATATATGATGCGATCGAGCGCATGGGCTTAGTGATTTAGTCCAAAGGTCCTCTATCTGAGAGACGAAGAGCCTAAAAGGCCACCTTTGTGAAACTACTTTGCCGCGCTGGACGAAGTGTGTTTGGGTTGAATGTACGTTCAATTGGGCATACGAAGTCCTACACTTTTGTTGTCTTCATTTCATGTGTTGTGATGTGACGCGCATGGGCTTAGTATGTTGGTCTAAAGGTCCTCTCTTTGAGAGACCAAGAGCCCCAAAAGGCCACCTTTACGGCAGTACTTCGCCGCGCCCCTTTATTTTGTTGTTTATGTATTGCGTCCCATTTCATGCATCAGGTCTGTTCCCGTTCGAACGCGTTTACGAACGCAACTCGAACGCGCATGCATTTTGCCTTATCATGCATCAGGTCTCATTTCCGTTCGAACGCGTTCACGAACGCCATACGAACGTGAGCATTCTGTTTCATTTCCGTTCGAATGCGTTAACAAACGCCATACGAATGTGAGCATTCTGTTTCATTTCCGTTCGAACGTGTTAACAAACGCCATATGAACGTGAGCATTCTGTTTCATTTCCGTTCGAATGCGTTATCAAACGCCATACGAATGTGAACCTTCTGTTTACCGTTCGAATGTGTTTACGAACGCTACACGAACGCGAACACACCGAACTGAGACATATTCATCACATGCCATGCATAATTGTTTCTTAGGTGATTTTGTTATGGAACCACACATAGTCATTCTTATCTTTGTGCACATAATAATGAAAAGCATGTTTATTCCATTAGTTGCGTCATGTGCCTTAGTCTTGATTTAACGCATTACGATTCATATGCCTATGCCATGATGACTTTGGAGTGTTATTTCTTGTGATATATCAGATGGAAACCCAGACATAAATTCCGTAGCCGATTCCGAATGGACGGTAATGCGGTCTGTACTTGGGATACAATTCCACGTATCACTTGGAAAAGTGCTCACATGTATGTTTGTGCGGTTATTATGTATGCTTGTGTTTTTCATGAATATGATATGCTGAATGAAGCTGTATGTTCGTTGTTACTTTGAGGTATTTTCAGGCATGTGTTCTTAGATATGAGATATATGTGAAATGTATGTATAAGTTTTATTTTGTACCGGTGAATTTAGAAGCATGATACTCTTGGAAATAAGTGCTACTTAAGCCTGATTAAATTATTACATAAATCTTGTCATTACAAGTGGCATAAGTAAGGGACCATTCCGAACCCAATGGTTTGAGGTCTTCCCTTGCGAGGGGTGAGTGCGGCCTTAAATCTCATTTTCCCGGTTCACACGCGAGTGGCAACTCCATTATTCTCCGGTTTAGTCCCCCGTGGCTACTCCGTACTCCCGACCGGGCCGCGAGCCCGGGACAGCATGCGTCGCCCAGATTTCTGTGTTCCCACACTTATTCAAAATAAGTATTGCACTATTTAATGTATATCCCCAGAAGTAAATAGGTAGCTCAGTGTGACTCATCATAGACCTTACCATGTCTAACAAAGTTCGGTTTCTCCGTTCGGACACACCGTTTAATTGTGGTGTTCCGGGAGGAGTCCACTGTGAAAGAATACCATATTCTTTCAAGTAGTCAAGAAACTCATTACTCAAGTATTCGCCACCACGGTCCGACCGTAATGTCTTAATACTTTTACCGGTCCGTTTTTCAACTTCATGTCGAAACTCTTTGAATTTCTCAAAAGTTTTCGACTTGTGTCCCATAAGATACACATAACCATAACGCGATGCATCATCCGTAAAGGTTATGAAGTATTCATATCCACCTCTAGCCTAGTTAGACATTGGCCCATAAACGTCACTATGAACAAGGGCTAACAGTTCGGTGGCGCGTACACCTTTACCGCTAAAATGTGACTTATGCATTTTGCCTAATAAGCAAGATTTGCAGACGTCATATGAATTTGGATCAAATCCGTCCAAGTACCCACTCTTCGAAAGTGTGGATATGCGAGTCTTGTTTATGTGTCCCAGATGACAATGCCACATATAAGTTTTATCTTTTTGACTTACTTTAAGCCTTTTGTTTGTTACATTTTGAGATTGATTTATATTCAAAATATAAAATTATTTACAACAACAGTGCAAATTTCTATATCATTTTTATACATAAAACACCCAGTGTTTCGAAATACAAAAGTATACCCACATTGGGTTAACATAGATATAGAAATAATATTCCTAGTCAAACTAGGTACATAAAAACAGTATGTAAGTTCAAGTACATGCCCCGAGGGCAGTTCTAAAACAAAAGCGCCAACGGCCAAAACGGCGACTAGAGACTCATTTCCAACACGCAGGTCAATATCTCCTGACGCCAGTTTCCTGCTAATTAGCAGATCCTGCATATCAGTACAAATGTGAGTACCACAACCAGAATCAAAAATCCAATTTTTAAAACTAGAAGTAGTCATGTTTATTTCTATAACAAACATACCTGAGGCCGGTGCCTTGCCCGCCTTTATCTCATTCTGGAGCGCCTTGTACTCGCGGCAGTCACTCTTCCAGTCACCCATGTTCCCGTACTAGAGGCAAACATCCTAAGATTTGTCCTTAGGCTTCCCAGAAGCCTTTGACACTTTGCCTTTGCCCTTCTTTTTATTCTTCTTTTTGATACCTCCAGTCGCCTTGGGCCCATCCCTCGGAGTCCGAGATGTAGAAGCGAAGTGCGCCTCGCGCTTCTTGCCCTTAATAAGTTCATTCTCTGCCTCTCGTAGCGTGGACATCAACTCTCCAAGAGTCTGCTCTTGGTTTATCATATTGTAGTTCATGATGAACCCACTCCAAGTGTCGGGGAGAGACTGCAAGATCAAATCTATAGAGGTCTCTATCTCAAAGACAATCCCCATTTGTCCAAGCCTCTCAATATCAGCAATCATCTGTGTCATGTGATATTCAACAGATGTACCATCCGACATCCGAGCACGGAAGAGCGATCTAAGATTAGATCGGTGTAGATCATTCAATTTCGCCAACATTGTATAGAGATCCAATCCCTTGTTCTGTCGACGGAATTGCTGAGTCATAGCAGCAAGCATGATAGATTGAGCAGTTGCGTTGTCATCACTATGTGTCTTCCAAAGATCTAGCTCGAGCAACTGATCAGATCTGGGCTTAGGCCCAAGAGGTCTCTCTATAGTATATAGCAGCCTTTCGGATCCAATGACTATCCTTAGATTCATGTCCCAATCGGAAAAGTTAGTGTCGTTGAAGACATTATCGCCCATGATGATGTCCCGGACACTGTTCTTTCCAGTCATTTTAACTGCGATAATCTAATTATCCAATTAACAATGTAGGGTACAGTCCAACTGTTACAAGAAAAATAACATTATATTAGTCCAACTAATAAAATAATTTTGACGAAATATTTGAAAACGCGTAAAGCTAAGTATTTGAACGAAATTACAAATTCAATACTAGCCTCCCACTATTTTTCGGTGAGCCTCTAACCCTCTGTCGAGTACTCGGGAAACCCAGTTTCCTAGTGGGCTAGGATCTCGTTAAATAACACACAACCTTGACTTTGGCCAACAAGCTGTATGATATTAACTAGGTAGATCTCGAATATCAATTGGATTTCATCCAATTCCTAGATCCGATAGGTGGACCTCCAATTCCGAAACATATATACAATATATATGCCAATATATCCAATATATTTTCCTAACCTTTTCCTCTGAATCAGCTAAGCCTTGGCTTTGGCACAACAAGCTTAATGATTCCAGTTAAGCGGGACCCATTGATGTGGGAAAGCTTCGTAATCAATGTCGATGGACAAGAGGTGATATTGACTTTGGCCAACAAATCACAACTTGGACAAGACACCGATATGGAACAAAGCTTTCATGATTCAAACACATCCGCAATTGACAAAGGTCTTGACTTTGGCCAACAAACCAGTGCCAATTTTGGATCTTGAGTAAGAATCACTCAATGGAAGGAAATATCGCTTAATATGTTTTGAGGGTTTTTTTTTATACGTAAATTGGCAACCAATTTAATATCTTTGTTAGGTCTCATCATACACCCTTAAGCATGCATTCTAAAAGCATAATAAGGCGTGAAAGTAAATTAATAACGATATGCGGATGGATATTTAATAACTTGTTCCTAGAACAAATCACTCACTTTCCTCTCCCCGGCTAGCACTATTCTACTTCTACCCAATTTCATAATACAATAATAGAAACCTCATTACATTGAGGGGAATTAGGTGATAAGAGAATACAAAGAAATAATGAGAGATAAGGCTGGACACGCATGTCCAATTTATAAATTCCAAATTTACAACAATTTCTAAAATTGCCCTTTCCCTTCTAATATCCATCCGATATACGCTATTCATTCAACACATCCATGTATTCATTCATAGCATGCAATTCAATCAATCTAATCCAATTAATTAATCTTGAATTATGTGATCATCCAATGTTCAAACAACGATTTGATTTTGCGCGAGTCCAACTCGTTTGAGAATAAGTACTCAAAGTACGAATTCTTGAATTATATCGAACTACTCGTTAAATCTAATTTAATTCGTATTCAATACTAATTCATTTATTTAATTCCAAATTAAATAAGTACACTTTTTAATGCGCTTTAACGACTTAGATTCCAAATCTAATCTTATCGGGTCTCAAAGCCCAACTAACATCCAATGTTGTTTAATTAAAGTCCGATGGGCTTTCAATTGATTTCATAAGGCATGGGCTTTGGTCAATATGGGTCAAACCCAATTACCAAGCCCAATTAAGGAATCACCCTCATTTGCCAAGAAACCAATTTCGGCCCATAAGGCCCAATTAAACTTATAAAGCCCATTTGTTATATTTAGACTTAATGGAATGATTTAAGGCCAATTTGGATCCAATCCAATTGGCCTAAACCAACTTGGCCCAACCAAGCCCATTATGCCCAAATACAACAATTTCAAGCCCAATTCAAAATCAAGCCCAATTAATCAAATTTTCAAATTCCAAATTTTATAATTCAATTAAATAAAGTGTAATACATCAATTAATTATCTAAATTAATATTTCCAAAATACAATTTAATTAATTAATTATGTATCCATTTGTTCAACTTATGTCCAACATTTTTGAATCAAAAAATCAAGTCATTACATGCTAGATTGGTCACGGCAATGGTGGGTTATTTTGTCCGATTACGTTTTTCAATCCGATTGAATTTTAAATCAGCATTTCCCAATCGTTTCAAGTCATCCAATGATCAACGAAACAAAAAATACCATGAAACTAGGGTAATAAAGCATTCGGCCAAGCCTATCAATGGGCAAAAATTTGATCCAATCAATATTTCATGAAATTGATCATATACAACTTCATAACATCATCATTCAAGCATACTCAATCAATCAATTTTATCAAATCATGCTCAAATTGATTTTACCCAAATTTTACCATAATTCATTTCATGCTCAAATTGGCTCATAGATACCATTGTTGGGTTTCTAGGTTTAGTCCCAAGATCAAAATAAGCATAGAAATGTGAATGAATAATCAAAGAAGAGTGGCGGAAACACACTTACATTGATTGGCTTTGGATGCGTCAAACAACAAAATTTTCTCCAAGAACTCTTGTGAAATTCGGCCAAGGGGTCCTCCAAGAAATAATGTCCAAGCTCCAAGCTTTGTGTGGATTCCAAGCTCTTGAGTTGGTTTCCCTAACACCTTGATATGATTCCTTTGATGTGTGTGCTAGCACTCAAAAATTGCCACAATTTTTGATCTTGTTCTTGAGCATTTCGGTAATGGAAGAACAATGGGGAGAGGAAAATTGCTTCCAATTTTCGGTAATGATAGAGAGTGATAAGCTTGTGTAAATTGTTTTCAAAAAACAATTAAATGATATACCAATAGTTTGTTTGGTAAAATTCAATCAAAGCTTGACTTTGGAGTGTATTAGAAGCCACCACAGACTCCACCAAAACCCATCAACCAAAAGCAACTCAAGGTGACATGTGATGTGACATGTGGGCCCCACTCAATTCCAAATGCGAGTGGGTCCGCAAATACTTCCGGGCTCGGGTTCGCTAATTCCAAATTAACGAACTTCCGTCGCGACGTAATTAAATCGAGTTTAATTAAATAATTATGCCTAGCAAAATTACTATTCACGTCTCTAACGAATTAATTCTAAATTAACTCGTTTGTCCGAATTAAAATCAAATTTTAATTCCGCGTCGAAATCTAATTTCGTTTAATATATCAAATATATTATTTTATCGATTAATTCCAAATTAATCTTTCTCTCTCTTCAAATAGTACTTTATCCAAGATAAAGTCTCTCCGCAATTAATCCCAGATTAATTATGCTCGAATCATACGTCATCGGTGAATCTTCGGGAAGCAACCCAAGAGATCCCTGGATATGTTGGCAGTAAATCCGGTCATCGGACTATCCGAACACGTACGTACCAAGTACTACGTTTTTACCGATTTACGAGACAAGGTTGGCTTCTAGCAAAGCGCCATGCCTACCCAATTCTCCAGAAATATTCTTAATGGAATATACGATATATATCAGGCGTAGTATACGTAGTATTGTGTATTACGATCCAGTATCGGATGTCACATGCAAGGCCTGGGGGGCTGGAATAGTGTCTGCCCCGTACGAAGCAAATATCGGATCACTAGAAACTAGTCTCTTTATTATCGGATAATCATGACCTAGTCATATTATCCCGATGTTGCAACCCTTTAGAGAACCAAGTCTGTATCCCTGCGTGACCATCTTCTCCATATGACTGAAGTGATACTTCCGTCTTGACATTACATCCAATACACTATGATTCTCAATAACCAAGAAGAGGCGTACACAGAACATGTTAAAGTCCTGGACGACCAAAACCAAAGTGTATTGATTGTCGCAAGTACTAGCGATGCAAGTCTTAGGTTAAGACCAAATATACCTACCCTGATGCGGATTCCCATAGACACATAGTCATACTACCAATGGGATTCCGCGGGGTCTATCCAGAGCGAAGCTGTTTTCCGTACTATCGGTAAAACACAACCTCCTATCACACTTGCATAAGTATCCAATACTTAAATACATGAGAATTATGTTGTTACGCTTCCATAACACGCACAAGTGCAATACTAGTCTATTCCGCATTATCGATGTCCAGTCTCGATAATACTACGATTAGGGATATTTAATAATTAAACCTTTATGGATTGATATTGTCTCATACCTTATCAATCTGAAACTAATCATAAGGACTTTTATCATTCACACATTTAAGTAATCTAATTACGAAATGATAAAAGGCAATTTCCATTGCTACATAATTAATTTGTACAAAAACACAATATCTTTTACAAATAGTGACGATATGGGTCATAATTGTCCAACAATCTCCCACTTGGCCTATAGCCAGTCACTCAAGCATCTAACATCTGCACTATGTACATGTCGCTCAAACTTTTACTGAGGAATGGCTTTCGTCAGCGGATCTGCAATGTTGTCCTCTGATGCGACATTCTCGATCTTCACATCGCCACGATGTATGATCTCATGAATCAGATGGAAACGTCGAAGAACATGATTGGATAATTGATGAGACCGCGGTTTCATAGCCTGCTCTATAGCCCCGTTATTGTCACAATACAATGGAACGGGCTCAGCTGCTAACGGAACTACTCCTAATCCAATTAGGAATTTTCAAATCTAAACTGCCTTCTTTGCTGCTTCAGCTGCAGCGATATACTCCGCTTCTGTTGTTGAATCGGCAACAGTCTCTTGCTTGGAAGATTTGCAGCTCACTGTTCCGTTATTCAAAAAAAATATGTACCCGGATTGCGACTTATAGTCGTCTTTATCGGTTTGGAAACTTGCATCGGTATACCCAGTTACCTCAAGTTCTCCATCTCCATAGATTAAGAAAGCATCCTTAGTTCGTCTAAGATACTTAAAGATATTCTTAACCGCCATCCAATGACCTTCACCTGGATCGGCCTGATAGCGACTACACATGCTCAAAACATATGAGACATCAGGTCTCGTACATATCATGGGATACATGATCGTCCGACTGCCGAGGCGAACGGTATCATACTCATGCTGTCTCTCTCATCTTGAGTTTTAGGACACATGTCCTTAGATAGAGTGACGCTAAGTGACACTGGCAACAGTCCCCTCTTGGACTGATCCATGTTGAATCTCTTCAACACTTTGTCAATGTACGTACTCTGGGAGAGTCCAAGCAGCTTTCTAGATCTATTCCAGTAGATCTTTATTCCTAGAATAAAGGCTGCTTCTCCCAGATCTTTCATGGAGAATTTCAATGAAAGCCAAGATTTCACCGACGTTAACATGGGAATGTCATTGCCAATAAGCAATACATCATCAACGTAAAGGACAATGAATGTCAGTGCTCTCCCACTAACCTTCTTATATACACAAGGATCATCCTCGCTTTGAACGAAATCATATTCTTTATGATCTTATCAAAGCGTTGGTTCCAAGAACGCGATGCTTGCTTCAATCCATAAATGGATCGATTTAACTTACAAACTTTGTTTGCAAGTCGCGACACGACAAAATCGTCAGGCTGTTGCATATAAACATCCTCCAAAAGGTTTCCGTTAAGGAAATTGGTTTTGACGTCCATCTGCCATATCTCGTAATCGAAATATGCAGCTATAGCAAGCATTATCCGAATGGATTTAATCAAGGCAATGGGTGAGAAAGTTTCATCGTAATCGACACCATGTCGTTGACGATACCCCTTCGCTACAAGCCTAGCTTTGTACGTTTGTACGTTGCCATCCATGTCGGTCTTCTTCTTGAAGACCCATTTGCATCCAATATGCTTTACGCCTTCTGGTGCATCAACCAGTGTCCAAACTTGGTTGGTGTACATGGATAGGGATGGCAATTTCCGGATCCGGACCCGGGTCCGTAAGGACCCGGTTCCGGATCCGTAAGTTCTTGAATGGTCCCGGGTCCGGTAATGGACCCGACAAAATGCTTCCGGGTCCGAACCCGGGATCTGCGACTGTTTTTTTTTTTTTCTTTTTTTACAGTTTATTATTTTAAAAATACTTTTTACATATTAGCATGTATCTTGTCATGCTGTTTTCAATTTTTATTTCTGAAATGTTCAGTTCTTCAAGGCAATTTCCAGTTGTCATTGATCTTATTAGCATAATAAACTGTGTTGTCCAGGAAATCGAAGACGTGGATATAGATGAACATTAATCTTACATTATCAACCTAAATCTGGCATATGAATAACCAATGTGTGACTTAAACAGAAAATATAGAGGTGACCGACTTGATAAAAAACTTTTCTACATTTCTTAATTTATTTATTTTAATTTTTTGTTTTTTTTACCGGGTCCCGGGTACCCGGGTCCGGAAACACCCAGAACCGCATCCGGACCCGGTAACTTGCGGCTCTGTGTAATATAGACCCCGGAAACGCAAATTTTTTTTGCAGATCCAGGACCATGCGGACCCGGGCCGGGTCCGGGTCTGTTTGCCATGCCTATACATGGAATCCATTTCAGACTTCATGGCATCTTGCCATAAACCGGAGTCGATACCTTGTATCTCTTCTTCATACGTAGCCGGCTCGTCTTCCTCAATGAGATTGATATCTACATGAGGTAAGATCAGAAACCCATACCTCAGGTTGTTTCCTGACTCTGTCCGACCTACGTGGTCCTTGTGTATTCGAAGATTGTGGTACAGCTTCATCCCAGATGAACTGTTCATGTTCCGTTGAGGATTCCATGTCAGGAACAGTATCAGTCCGATTTTCATCAAGTTCTACTTTCCTCCCACTAACCACTGCATTTAGGAATTCATTCTCAAGGAAAACCGTATGTAGAGCAACAAATACTTTGTTCTCTTGTGGGTGATAGAAGTAATATCCTTTGGTTTCCCTAGGATATCCTACAAATAGGCATTTATCCGATTTGGGTTCAAGTTGGGTACCTTCCAAACGTTTGACGTATGCCCAACATCCCCAAATCTTCAGGAATGAGAAACCTGGTTTCTTTTCTGTCCATATCTCATACGGAGTCTGATAAACAGACTTTGACGGAACCTTATTCAAAATAAGTATTGCACTGTTTAATGCATATCCCCAGAAGGAAATAGGTAGCTCAGTGCGACTCATCATAGACCTTACCATGTCTAACAAAGTTCGGTTTCTTCTTTCGGACACACCGTTTAATTGCGGTGTTCCGGGAGGAGTCCACTGTGAAAGAATACCATATTCTTTCAAGTAGTCAAGAAACTCATTACTCAAGTATTCACCACCACGGTCCGACCGTAATGTCTTAATACTTTTACCGGTCTGTTTTTCAACTTCGTGTCGAAACTCTTTGAATTTCTCAAAAATTTTCGACTTGTGTCTCATAAGGTACACATAACCATAACGCGATGCATCATCCGTAAAGGTTACGAAGTATTCGTATCCAACTCTAGCCTGGCTAGACATGGGCCCACAAACGTCACTATGAACAAGGGCTAACAGTTCGGTGGCGCGTACACCTTTACCGCTAAAAGGTGACTTAGGTATTTTGCCTAATAAGCAAGATTCACAGACGTCATATGAATTTGGATCAAATCCGTCCAAGTACCCACTCTTCGAAAGTGTGGATATGCGAGTCTTGTTTATGTGTCCCAGACGACAATGCCACATATAAGTTTCATCTTTATGACTTACTTTAAGCCTTTTGTTTGTTACATTTTGAGATTGATTTATATTCAAAATATAAAGACCATTATTTACAACAGCAGTGCAAATTTCTATATCATTTTTATACATAAAACATCCAGTGTTTCGAAATACAAAAGTATACCCACATTGGGTTAACATAGATACAGAAATAATATTCCTAGTCAAACTAGGTACATAATAATAGTCTGTAAGTTCAAGTACATGCCCCGAGGGTAGTTCTAAAACAAAAGTGCCAACGGCCAAAACGGCGACTGGAGTCTCATTTCCAACACGCAGGTCAATCTCTTCTGACGCAAGTTTCCTGTTAATCCACAGATCCTGCACATCAGTACAAATGTTAGTACCACAACCAGAATCAAAAATCCAATTTTTAAAACTAGAAGTAGTCATGTTTATTTCTATAACAAATGTACCTGAGGCAGGTGCCTTGCCCGCCTTTATCTCCTTCTGGAGCGCCTTGTACTCGCGACAGTCACGCTTCCAGTCACCCCGCTTCCCGCACTGGAGGCAAACATCATGAGATTTGTCCTTAGGCTTCCCAGAAGCCTTTGACGCTTTGCCTTTGCCCTTCTTTTTCTTCTTCTTCTTGATACCTCCAGTCGCCTTGGGCCCAACCTTCGGAGTCCGAGATGTAGAAGAGAAGTGCGCCTCGTGCTTCTTGCCCTTAAGAAGTTCCTTCTCTGCCTCTCACAGCGTGGACATCAGCTCTCCAAAAGTCTGCTATTGGTTCATCATATTGTAGTTCATGATGAACCCACTCCAAGTGTCGGGGAGAGACTGCAAGATCAAATCTATAGAGGTCTCTATCTCAGAGACAATCCCCATTTGTCCAAGCTACTCAATATCGGCAATCATCTGTGTCACGTGATGTTCAACAGACGTACCCTCCGACATCCGAGCACGGAAGAGTGATCTAAGATTAGATCAGTGTAGATCATTCAATTTCACCAACATTGTATAGAGATCCAGTCCCTTGTTCTGTCGAGAGAATTGCTGAGTCATAACAGCAAGCATGATAGATTGAGCAGTTGCGTTGTCATCACTATGAAATTCATTTATTTAATTCCAAATTAAATAAGTACACTTTTTAATGCGCTTTAACGACTTAGATTCCAAATCTAATCTTATCGGGTCTCAAAGCCCAACTAACATCCAATGTTTGTTTAATTAAAGTCCGATGGGCTTTCAATTGATTTCATAAGGCATGGGCTTTGGTCAATATGGGTCAAACCCAATTACCAAGCCCAATTAAGGAATCACCCTCATTTGCCAAGAAACCAATTTCGGCCCATAAGGCCCAATTAAACTTATAAAGCCCATTTGTTATATTTAGACTTAATGGAATGATTTAAGGCCAATTTGGATCCAATCTAATTGGCCTAAACCAACTTATCCCAACCAAGCCCATTATACCCAAATACAACAATTTCAAGCCTAATTCAAAATCAAGCCCAATTAATCAAATTTTCAAATTCCAAATTTTATAATTCAATTAATTAAAGTGTAATACATCAATTAATTATCTAAATTAATATTTCCAAAATACAATTTAATTAATTAATTATGTATTCATTTTTTCAACTTATGTCCAACATTTTTGAATCAAAAAATCAAGTCATTACATGCTAGATTGGTCACGTCAATGGTGGGTTATTTTTTCCGATTACGTTTTTCAATCCGATTGAATTTTAAATCAGCATTTCCCAATCGTTTCAAGTCATCCAATGATCAACTAAACAAAAAATACCATGACCCTAGGGTAATAAAGCATTCGGCCAAGCCTATCAATGGGCAAAAATTTGATCCAATCAATATTTCATGAAATTGATCATATACAACTTCATAACATCATCATTCAAGCATACTCAATCAATCAATTTTATCAAATCATGCTTAAATTGATTTTACCCAAATTTTACCCTAATTCATTTCATGCTCAAATTGGCTCATAGATACCATTGTTGTTTAGTCCCAAGATCAAAATAAGCATAGAAATGTGAATGAATAATCAAAGAAGAGTGGCGGAAACACACTTACATTGATCAGTTTTGAATGCGTCAAACAACAAAATTTTCTCCAAGAACTCTTTGTGAAATTCGGCCAAGGGGTCCTCCAAGAAATGATGTCCAAGCTCCAAGCTTTGTGTGGATTCCAAGCTCTTGAGTTGGTTTCTCTAACACCTTGATATGATTCCTTTGATGTGTGTGCTAGCACTCAAAAATTGCCACAATTTTTGATCTTGTTCTTGAGCAGTTTCGGTAATGGAAGAACAAGGGGGAGAGGAAAATTGCTTCCAATTTTCGGTAATGATAGAGAGTGATAAGCTTGTGTAAATTGTTTTCAAAAAACAATTAAATGATATACCAAAAGTTTTTTTGGTAAAAGTCAATCAAAGCTTGACTTTGGAGTGTATTAGAAGCCACCACCAACTCCACTAAAACCCATCAACCAAAAGCAACTCAAGGTGACATGTGATGTGACATGTGGGCCCCACTCGATTCCAAATGCGAGTGGTCCCGCAAACACTCCCGGGCTCGGGTTCGCTATTTCCAAATTAACGAACTTCCGTCGCGACGTAATTAAATCGAATTTAATTAAGTAATTATGCCTAGCAAAATTACTATTCACGTCGCTAACGAATTAATTCTAAATTAACTCGTTTGCCCGAATTAAAATCTAATTTTAATTCCGCTAAAATCTAATTTCATTTAATAAATCAAATATATTATTTTATCGATTAATTCCAAATTAATCTTTCTCTCTCTTCAAATAGTACTTTATCCAAGATAAAGTCTCTCCGCAATTAATCCCAGATTAATTATGCTCGAATCATACCTCATCGGTGAATGTTCGGGAAGAGACCCAAGAGATCCCTGGATATGTTGGCAGTAAATCCGGTCATCGGACTTTCCGAACACGTACGTACCAAATACTACATTTTTACCGATTTTCGAGACAAGGTTGGCTTCTAGCAAAGCGCCATGCCTACCCAATTCTCTAGAAATATTCTTAATGGAATATACGATCTATATCAGGCGTAGTCTACGTAGTATTGCGTATTGCGATCCAGTATCGGATGTCACATGCAATGCCTGGGGCTGGAATAATATCTGCCTCGTACGAAGCATATATCGGATCACTAGCAAATAGTCTCTTTATTATTGGATAATCATGACCTAGTAATATTATCCCGATGGTTGCAACCCTTTAGAGAACCAAGTCTGTATCCCTGCGTGACCATCATCTCCATATGACTGAAGTGATACTTCCGTCTTGACATCACATCCAATACACTACGATTCTCAATAAATCCAGAAGAGGCGTACACAGAACCTGTTAAAGTCCAGGACGACCAAAACCAAAGTGTATTGATTGTCACAAGTACTAGCGATGCAAGTCTCAGGTTAAGACCAAATATACCTACCCTGATGCGGATTCCCATAGACACATAGTCATACTACCAATGGGATTCCGTGGGGTCCATCCAGAGCGAAGCTATTTTCCGTACTATCGGTAAAATACAACCTCCTTTCATAGTTGCATAAGTATCCAATACTTAAATACATGAGAATTATGTTGTTACTCTTTCATAACACGCACAATTGCAATACTAGTCTATTCCGCATTATCGATGTCCAGTCTCGATAATACTACGACTAGGGATATTTAATGATTAAACCTTTATGGATTGATATTGTCTCATATGTTATCAATCTGGAACTAATCATAAGGACTTTCATCATTCACACATTTAAGTAATCTAATTACGAAATGATAAAAGGCAATTTCCATTGCTACATAATTAATTTGTACAAAAACACAATGTCTTTTACAAATAGTGACGCTATTGGTCATAATTGTCCAACAATCTCCCACTTGGCCTATAGCCAGTCACTCAAGCATCTAACACCTGAACTATGTACATGTCGCTCAAACTTTTGCTGAGGAATGGCTTTCGTCAGCGGATCTACAATGTTGTCATCTGATGCGACCTTCTCGATCTTCACATCACCACGATGTATGATCTCACAAATCATATGGAAACGTCGAAGAACATGCTTGGATCGTTGATGAGACCGCGGTTCCTTAGCCTGCGCTATAGCCCCATTATTGTCATAATATAATGGAACGGGCTCAGCTGCTAACGGAATTACTCCTAATCCAATTAGGAATTTTCGGATCCAAACTGCCTCCTTTGCTGCTTCAGCTGCAGCGATATATACTCCGCTTCTGTTGTTGAATCGACAACAGTCTCTTGCTTGGAAGATTTCCAGCTCACTGCTCCGTTATTCAAACAAAATATGTACCTAGATTACGACTTACAGTCGTCTTTGTCGGTTTGGAAAATTGCATCGGTATACCCAGTTACCTCAAGTTCTCCATCTCCATAGATTAAGAAGCATCCTTAGTTCGTCTAAGATACTTAAGGATATTCTTAACCGCCATCCAGTGACCTTCACTGGATCGGCGTGATAGCGACTACACATGCTCAAAGCATAGGAGACATCAGGTCTCGTACATATCATGGCATACATGATCGATCCGACTACCGAGGCGAATGGTATCTGACTCATGCTGTCTCTCTCATCTTGAGTTTTAGGACACATGTCCTTAGATAGAGTGACGCCATATGACACTGGCAACAGTCCCCTCTTGGACTGATCCATGTTGAATCTCTTCAACACTTTGTCAATGTACGTACTCTGGGAGAGTCCAAGCAGCTTTTTAGATCTATCCCGATAGATCTTTATTCCTAGAATAAAGGCTACTTCTCCCAGATCTTTCATGGAGAATTTCAATGAAAGCCAAGCTTTCACCGACGTTAACATGGGAATGTCATTGCCAATAAGCAATACATCATCAACGTAAAGGACAATGAATGTCAGTGCTCTCCCACTAACCTTCTTATATACAAAAGGATCATCCTCGCTTTGAACGAAATCATATTCTTTTATGATCTCATCAAAGCGTTGGTTCCAAGAACGCGATGTTTGCTTCAATCCATAAATTGATTGATTTAACTTACAAACTTTGTTTGCAAGTCACGGTACGACAAAACCGTCAGGATGTTGCATATAAACATCCTCCAAAAGGATTCCGTTAGGGAAAGTGATTTTGACGTCCATCTGCCATATCTCGTAATCGAAATATGCAGCTATAGCAAGCATTATCTGAATGGATTAAATCATGGCAATGGGTGAGAAAGTTTCGTCGTAATCGACACCATGTCGTTGATGATACCCCTTCGCTACAAGCCTAGCTTTGTACGTTTGTACGTTGCCTTCCATGTCGGTCTTCTTCTTGAAGACCCATTTGCATCCAATAGGCTTTATGCCTTCTGGTGCATCAATCAGTGTCCAAACTTGGTTGGTGTACATGGAATCCATTTCGGACTTCATGGCATCTTGCCATAAATCGGAGTCAATACCTTGTATCGCTTCCTCATACGTAGTCGGCTCTTCTTCCTCAATGAGATTGATATCTACATGAGGTGAGATCAAAAACCAATACCTCTTAGGTTGTTTCCTGACTTTCTCCGACCTACGTGGTCCTTGTGTATTCAAAGATTGTGGTATAGCGTCATCCCTGATGAACTGTTCATGTTTCGTTGAGGATTCTATGCCAGGAACGGTATCACTCCGATTTTCATCGAGTTCTACTTTCCTCCCACTAACCACTGCATTTAGGAATTCATTCTCAAGGAAAACCGCATGTAGAGCAACAAATACTTTGTTCTCTTGTGGGTGATAGAAGTAATATCCTTTGGTTTCCCTAGGATATCCTACAAATAGGCATTTATCCGATTTGGGTTCAAGTTTGGTACCTTCCAAACGTTTGACGTATGCCCATCATCCCCAAATCTTCAGGAATGAGAAACCCGATTTCTTTCCTGTCCATATCTCATACGGAGTCTGATAAACAGACTTTGACAGATGCTTATTCAAAATAAGTATTGCACTTTTTAATGCATATCCCATAAGGAAATAGGTTGCTCGGTGTGACTCATCATAGACCTTACCATGTCTAAAAAAGTTTGGTTTCTTCGTTCGGACACACCGTTTAATTGCGGTGTTCCGGGAGGAGTCCACTGTGAAAGAATACCATATTCTTTCAAGTAGTCAAGAAACTCATTACTCAAGTATTCGCCACCACGGTCCGATCGTAATGTCTTAATACTTTTACCGGTCTGTTTTTAAACTTCGTGTCGAAACTCTTTGAATTTCTCAAAAGTTTTCGACTTGTGTCTCATAAGATACACATAACCATAACGCGATGCATCATCCGTAAAGGTTACGAAGTATTCGTATCCACCTCTAGCCTAGTTAGACATTGGCCCATAAACGTCACTATGAACAAGGGCTAACAGTTCGGTGGCGCGTACACCTTTACCGCTAAAATGTGACTTATGCATTTTGCCTAATAAGCAAGATTTGCAGACGTCATATGAATTTGGATCAAATCCGTCCAAGTACCCACTCTTCGAAAGTGTGGATATGCGAGTCTTTTTCAATCCGATTGAATTTTAAATCAACATTTCTCAATCGTTTCAAGTCATCCAATGATCAACGAAACAAAAAATATCATGACATTGATCCAATAAATATTTCATGAAATTGATCATATACAACTTCATAACATCATCATTCAAGCATACTCAATCAATCAATTTTATCAAATCATGCTTAAATTGATTTTACCCAAATTTTACCCTAATTCATTTCATGCTCAAATTGGCTCATAGATACCATTGTTGGGTTTCTAGGTTTAGTCCCAAGATCAAAATAAGCATAGAAATGTGAATGAATAATCAAAGAAGAGTGGCGGAAACACACTTACATTGATCGGCTTTGGATGCGTCAAACAACAAAATTTTCTCCAAGAACTCTTTGTGAAATTCGGCCAAGGGGTCCTCCAAGAAATGATGTCCAAGCTCCAAGCTTTGTGTGGATTCCAAGCTCTTGAGTTGGTTTCCCTAACACCTTGATATGATTCCTTTGATGTGTGTGCTAGCACTCAAAAATTGCCACAATTTTTGATCTTGTTCTTGAGCAGTTTCGGTAATGGAAGAACAAGGGGGAGAGGAAAATTGCTTCCAATTTTCGGTAATGATAGAGAATGATAAGCTTGTGTAAATTGGTTTCAAAAAACAATTAAATGATATACGAAAAGTTTTTTTGGTAAAAGTCAATCAAAGCTTGACTTTGGAGTGTATTAGAAGCCACCACCAACTCCACCAAAACCCATCAACCAAAAGCAACTTAAGGTGACATTGTTGGAATGTATGCCCTAGAGCTACATGAGATGTAAACGGTTTTTTTTGCATAGAAATAAAATGATGCATTATTCATTTATCTAATTGTTTGTTCAATATCGCATATTATATATCTTCATAAATACCATAGATTACTTATGTACCTTCAGACTTTGTGTATGAATGTCATGCACCAGAGGATTTAAGACTGAAGTTAGTAATCTTAAATAGTCCATAGAGAGCAAACAAATCAGGTACTTTGTTTGTGGTTTATCTATAGCTGCGGTCCATTCTATATTTGGATGACGATCTTAATCCGGATTATCCATGTAGAGACATGAGAATGGAGGCACCTTATATGATGTGATCATATAGGACTGGGCCTAGATAGAAATGACATTCTTATCATATCCGTTAAACAAAGAAAGTCATTTTGATCTACTTGATGGTCATATATGGATTGATCTTAATCCTGAGTATACTGCGAACTCCTGCATAACGGGTTGTGTCCTTTGATTTACAAAGGTGAGGTTGGTGTTGCAATCCCAACCAATAACTACGTACTTTGGGGGCATAGTCTGTTATGTAGCTGGGAACGTTTTACATAGACATGGAATTCACTCCTTCTTACGAGAAGTAGATGAGTATCTCTCTTAAGGGTTGATTCGGTACTTGAAAGGTTTGAGCGCTCAAGTTTTTCTATTACGAATAGAAAGATTAATATTCAAAACAGTTGTGAATAAATCGTTCATTAGAGAATCAATGGTACTTAAGGTAAAAATAATTAGAAGGGTATAACGGACATTATGACCCGGCTCTAATTACGAGATATTTGTGAAGGATCAATTCATATGCAATGACTATATCGGTAGACACCGACTTGGTTCGGCTTAATATTTCATCTATGACAACGAGAGTGCAACTTCGGGTTTTTAGTGGAATAACCCGGAGTTAATAATTCGAAATATTTAATTAAGAGCTTAATTAATATTTCGAGATTATTGGAGCTCAGAACCATAGGTCCACTTGGTCCCCGTGCTAGCTCGATTTACTATAGCGGAGCTAATATAATTGGATGGTCCAATTATATACTCACAAAAGGAATAAATATTATTAATATGATTAATAATAATTATATCACACATGAGACTTTATATTAAAAGTTAATATAAAGTATTAATAATTATATATGATAATTATTAAATTAGAATATTAAATTATATATGATATAATTTAATAAGGCTAAGAATTATTACCAAGGTAGGATTCCTTATTGGATAAGGAATAAGATTTGTTTGTTTGGGAAACAAAAATCAAATCCTAATTAAAACCCCTCCTTGGCCGAAATTCCTAGTCTTTTATTAGGAATAGGATTTGTTTGTTTAAGAAACAAAAATCAAATCCTTATTACCCTACCATGGCCGAAAATTAAGAGTCCAAATGGGAGTAGGATTTGTTTATTTTTGGAAGCAAAAATAAATCAAGGAATCTTATACCCCTTGGCCGAATTCCATAGAGATTGGGAGACTAGTTGTTGATTTGTTTTATGAAAAAAATTAACCATAAGTATAAAAGATAAATTATGATTTATTTTTAATACACAAGTCATTAGAAACCCTAGCCTCCATCTCCTTCTCCAAGCTCTCAAGAGTTGAGAATTCTTTTCGGTGTGTGTGATTATTCTCTAAACCGTTTAGAGATTAATTTGTGAGTGTAGACCACACTACCCTCCGTTAGTGTCGAGACATAGTTCGGAAGACCTCGTGACGTTGAAAAACATCCCCAAATACTTAACACAAGTCAGGCAACCAGCCCCTGGAATCCCTGCAATTTGCGCAGATACAAGTTCTCAGGGAGCTCCGTTTTGTTTGGTTTTCATTCGGGATTTTGGGAAACACTTTAGGATAATTTTAGGGCTGTGTTAGGATTGATTTTTGGAGAAAAATCAGATCTGAAATTGAGCAGTGAGTGGCGCAAATCAGACCTGAAAATGGGTGCAGTTTGCGCCCATAACGTGTCAAAAACAGTCTGTTATTTCACTGCATTTCAAGGGCTGTTCGGGGACTGTTTCGGGGCTATTCCTGAGCTGAGATTTTGTCCAAAACATCAGTGAATCCACTGGTGTGGTTCGACCAACAAAGGGAAGAGCAGAAAAAATTTTCAAGTTCGATCCGTGAGCCTAATCGCTTCCGCTGCGCGAGGGAAAGCGTTTCCAACAGACATGTGATGTGACATGTGGGCCCCACTCGATTCCAAATGCGAGTGGGCCCGCAAACACTTCCGGGCTCGGGTTCGCTAATTCCAAATTAACGAACTTCCGTCACGACGTAATTAAATCGAATTTAATTAAATAATTATGCCTAGCAAAATTACTATTCAGGTCGCTAACGAATTAATTCTAAATTAACTCGTTTGCCCGAATTAAAATATAATTTTAATTCCGCGTCGAAATCTAATTTCGTTTAATATATCAAATATATTATTTTATCGATTAATTCCAAATTAATCTTTTTCTCTCTTCAAATAGTACTTTATCAAAGATAAATTCTCTCCGCAATAAATCCCAGATTAATTATGCTCGAATCATACATCATCGGTGAATCTTCGGGAATCGACCCAAGAGATCCCTGGATATGTTGGCAGTAAATCTGGTCGTCGGACTATCCGAACACATACGTACCAAGTACTACATTTTTACCGATTTACGAGACAAGGTTGGCTTCTAGCAAAGCGCCATGCCTACCCAATTCTCCAGAAATATTCTTAATGGAATATACGATCTATATCATGTGTAGTATACGTAGTATTACATATTACGATCCAATATCAGATGTCACATGCAAGGCCTAGGGCTGGAATAGTGTTTGCCCCGTACGAAGCATATATCGGATCACTAGTAACTAGTCTCTTTATTATCGGATAATCATGACCTAGTCATATTATCCTGATGGTTGCAACCCTTTAGAGAACTAGTTATGTATCCCTGCATGACCATCATCTCCATATGACTGAAGTGATACTTCCGTCTTAACATCACATCCAATACACTACGATTCTCAATAAACCCAGAAGAGGCGTACACAGAACCTGTTAAAGTCCTGGACGACCAAAACCAAAGTGTATTGATTATCGCAAGTACTAGCGATGTAAGTCTCAGGTTAAGACCAAATACACCTACCCTGATGCGGATTCCCATAGATGTATAGTCATACTACCAATGGGATTCCGCGGGGTCTATCTAGAGCGAAGCTGTTTTCCGTACTATCGGTAAAACACAACCTCCTATCACACTTGCATAAGTATCCAATACTTAAATACATGAGAATTATGATGTTACGCTTCCATAACACGCACAAGTGCAATACTAGTCTATTCTGCATTATCGATTTCCAGTCTCGATAATAATACGACTATGGATATTTAATGATTAAACCTTTATGGATTGATATTGTCTCATATCTTATCAATCTGGAACTAATCATAAGGACTTTCATCATTCACACATTTAAGTAATCTAATTACGAAATGATAAAAGGCAATTTCCATTGCTACATAATTAATTTGTACAAAAACACAATGTCTTTTAAAAATAGTGACGTTATGGGTCATAATTGTCCAACACTCTGCACCATAAAAAGGAAGCTTAATGTGAAGAAGATTGCATTCCTGACAGAGCAAGCAAGTGCAGTAATTGACTAGAGGGCTCCACCAAAATACAAAGATCCTGGATGCCCCACTATTGCTTGCCACATTGGCACACATGAGTTTGTTCAAGCTTTTTTAGATTTAGGTGTTAGTGTTAATCTCATGCCATTTTCTATTTATCTGCAACTATGGCTTGGAGAGATTAAACCTACATCTGTGGTTTTACAGTTAGCTAACCGCTCTCTCATAAAACCGGGGGGAGTAGTTGATGATGTTTTACTATAAATTTATAACTTCTACTATCCTGTTGATTTTCTAATTCTAGATACTCAATCTGTGGTTAAAACTGAGTTAAAAATGTCTATTATCTTAGGTAGACCTTTTTTTGCTACAGCTAATGCCCTTATTAATTGCAGGAATGGTCTCATGAAGTTATTATTTGGGAACATGACACTAGAAGTAAATATTTTTCATGTTGAAAAACAAACACAAGGTGATGATGAGTGACAATATACATACATGCTAGAAACAGTCCTGCCAGGAACAGCTTCTTTACAACATGAATCAAACCCTCCCGAATTGAAATTGACCCCAAAGAACCGTAAAAGGAGAAAAAAAAAGAGTTAGTGCTCATTTGAAGATGATCCCTGGGAAGTTAAAAAGGAGATTGAACCAACGTTTACATATATGCAGCCTACAATCTCAACCACCAGACCTTGGGGGATCAATAGATCAACTGCAACAACTAGATAAAACTTCTTTCTCATACCTTCATCAGTTCACAACATGGAAGTGACCATGTCAACATTAAGTAGTTACGTCTGGCTGAAGACGTTAAACTTAGCGCTAGCAGGGAGGCAACCCTTGCATCTGTATTTATTTTATTTTATTTTATTTTCTTTCATTTAGTTTTATTTTATTGTGTGCTAATTGCATGTTTATTATTTGCATGAGTATTTATGTATGTGTTAACGCAACCTACACAGCCACACAACTAAAGTCTCACCAGCAGGAACCTGATCAACTTCATGCCTGATAGTGTTGTTCCCTAATCATATTTCTTTATATTTATCTTACATTGAGGAAAATGCAAGTTTTAAGTGTGGGGGTGTATGTATGGAGTGATAATACATGTTATAAAAAAATTATTTATTTTTTTGTCCTTAATAGTAAAGCATAAGTCCAATGATGATATTGTTTGCTTTAGGGTGAAAACTTAGAAACGATAAGTTCTTTAATGTACTTATATCTGATGCTTTGAGTAATTGATCTAGGTTAGACTCATAAGCACTTAATTATAGGTTTTTAGCCTATGTAATTGGCAAAGTGACTAGTTGAAAAAATTGCATGTCGATGAATGACCGTTTGCTTAGATGTCTATCCTGATTTGCTTGTGTTATGATGTGTAGTATGGTTAAAAATAAAAAGAAAGTCTCTAAAGAAAGAAATTAAACCACCTATAACCGATAAAGTGAAGCTACCCATGGGCGAGTGTTAGGACCACCATGAGGAGAAATGCTACCTTAAAGGGTAGATGTGTTGAAAAAAAAGAAGAAAGAAAAAAAAAGAAAAAAAAAGACAAGAAAAAAAAAAGAAAAAAAGAAGATCATACCATATTGAGCACAAAGAGGCAACTACAGAGCATAATTGAGATATCTAGGTTGGTTTGACCTATCAGATCCCAATTTTTAAATGAAATCATTGAGTTGGCTTACCTATGAATCAAGCTGTGAAAAAAAAGAGACAAGAAAAAGAAAATCATATCATACTGAGCACAGAGAGGCAACTATATAGCATATTTGAGATATCTAGGTTGGTTTGACCCATCTGATCCCAATTTTTAAACGAAATCATTGAGTTGGCTTACATAGGAATCAAGCTGTGAATGAACCCTTACACACACACACTGTGAGTCTGGCTTAGATGATTTATTCAAAGACTTGGATTTGAGTTGCGTTGAGCACTTTGAAAGCTCTCTAATTCCATTACTAATCATTCTTTAAGGACAATAATATGTGTAACTATTGGGACTATTTTCATTTGTTTATTTTTGCATGTTTGCATGTGTTTTGAATGATGTTTGTGGGTGTCGTCGCTGTAAGCCCTCACGAGACTATAACTCATCCACTAGGGCCACCTAGGGGTTTAAAGGCTTGTTGCATACGCTAAATGCAATTGTGATCCCTACGAAAGTGGCTTAAATAGTTTTATTTATTTAGTTCTTATTTTATTTTACGCTTGAATTGCTAGGGACTGGCAATAAGCTGGTTGGGGGTTGTGATAAGTGCATGAAAGTGTACTTTGAAAATCGTTAATTCAGCTTGATTATCATGTATATATTCTTAATTATAGTTTATTTTGTGTCTTATTATTAGGGAGCAATGGAACATGAATATTGGATCAATTACACATGTTTTGGGACCTTACGGATGCATCAGAAGCGCGTGGGATGAGCAGAAATGCAGGAGTCATCATCCTGCAAAGCCGGCCACGCATCATGACGCGCAAAGGCCACGCGTTGCGATGCACATGTATATTCTAGGGTTTTTTGTTTAGTTTGTTTTTACACAAATAAGGTCTCCGGGACTTCTCTATTTAAACCCAACTTCATCCAAATCCTAGAAAAAGAGAGAAAAAACACACAACAAAGAGCCACAAACACAATTTTAGAATTGAAGAATGAAGAAACTTCATAATAGACAGAATGATGTTGCAATCTCTTAATGTTGTGTCTCTCTTCTGCATAGAGAACTAATCGCCTATGCAAAGCTAATGATGAACTCTTGTATTTGATTTCTTATATTCATGTTGTTGATTCCTAAATACTCTTAAATATTTAATACAATTGATATTTGTTATTCTTTATTATCTTTTGATTATATGAATCCAGAAACTGTTTTTATCAAACTTGCATATAGATCCAGTCATGTTTCTTCTATGTGTGATTTGTGAACCCAGTTGTGACTGGTAAAGTTGTTTTATGATTTGGTCTTCTGCTGCAGTATTGCCTGAGGATATATTGTCGACGTTAGATAAGTCGTAACGATGACTTTCTATGCTGTTAACATAGAGAAAATAAATCATTAATTACCTTAGAATTTAATATGCTTAGAATTGAATATTTTCTGATTATTGGTTTGGGATGTGAAACCTTCAATTGAGTAATAACATGAATCAATAACTGGATATAGGAATTTGATACAAGAGGGATTCCCGACGCTTTGCTGCTTTTCTCTGTTGATATTCTTAAAGTATTTTCCATAGTTTTTATCTTATATTATCAATTCAACCTTTATATTTAATTAAGTTGTTACTAATGTTTTGTTTAAGTAAATCAGTTCTTTGTAACCATCTCTCTGTGGAATCGATACCCCAGTTATACTGCGATAACCGCAAGTACTCTTTGGGCGTAATCAAAATTAGGCGTTGTTGCGGGGAGACGGTTTACAAGCAAAATGAGCAAGTTTGCTTGGTCAATAACAAAAGCGGTAACTTAGTTCCATCTTATATTTTATTATTATTTACTTTTTTATTTTATTTTATTTTCAATTTCAGTTTTAGTTTAGTTTTGATTATTAGTTTATTTTTTTATTATTTATTTATTTCATTAATTTTATTTCAGTTTTAATTTTAATTTAGAATTTTAATTAATTAATTAATTTATTTCTATTTTTATTTGTGTTTAATTGCATGCCTAGACGTAGGGATAGGTTTGGTAGATTTGTTAGGATTGAAGAAGAAAACTCAGACTCAAAAAGTCTGTTTGATAATCTTTTTGCCACACCATCCACATCTAGTGCACATAGTGTGAGTGAGTACGAGAGACCACCCATGAGGACTCTTGAAGAGTACCTTCATCCCACTCGCACAGCTACACCATCATGCATCATGTTTGTCTTCATTTTGTGCTATTTTGAGTCCATCTAGCAATGTAGGTCGAACTTTTATATGATCAAGAAGCCCTCATCTGTCAGATACCTCAAAGGTCAAACGTAACGTTGCCATCTCCTCAAATATATTATGTCTAGCTCTCAAAACATTACAATTTACCCATGTTATTCCTACTTAGTGCTTCAGCAACTACATTGGCCTTTCTCGGATGGTAATTGATAGTACATCATAGTCACTTAGGAACTTCATCCAATGCATCTACCTCAAATTTTACTCTCTCTGAGTGGGAAGATATTTCAGGCTCTTATGGTCGGTATAAATCTCACACTTGGCACCATATAGATAATGCCTCCAAATTTTTAAAGCATGTACAATCACTGCCAACTCTAGGTCATGTTGGGGGTTTGGGCAAAGGGCGCGGCAGAAGCGCTGTTCGAGCGAAATTGTAATTTTAAAATTTTAAAATTATCGAATAAATTATTCAATATCTAATAAATAATTTATTCATATTTCACCTAAACACATTTATTTGATATCAAAAAATGACATAAATAACCGAGAAACGTCGCGAAACTTTTACGAAAATGTTTTTCCGCAAAATAGCATAAAACACGTTTTTGACCGAACCGACTACCCAAAACATATGAGGGATTCCCAGGATAGCCCCAATTATATTAGGGCAGTTCATGGGCTGCCCGAACAGTAACAAATTCACTGTTTGAGTAGCCGTCACCCGGATGGCTCAAAAGTCACCCGATAACGCCGTTTTTCACCGTTTTCGCTTATTTCAACTCCGAAATAATTTTTGGAAATTGTTCCAACACCCAAAACACATCCAATATATTCAAATGACATCATTTTTCATCACAAACAACCCAGGTTTCCAGATCTGATTTTGCAACAAAAATTATCAATTTTTCATGCTTTAATCCAACTTTTTCAACATTAATCTAATTAATCACAACACCAATTCAAGTCACCACAAATGAACCACCCAAGAATAATTTTAGGCATTAGAAGAGTGGTCATAACACTCTATAATGGCAATATATCATCAAATGATTAAATTGAACCAATATTACAATAATATCATCCAAATCTACTTCACACATGCTTAAAACCTTCCAATTCATCCTTCAAACCATAAAGCCCCAAAATTATAGAAAAGAAGAAACCCTAGAATCAAACTAGATAACAAGAAACAAGAAACATGCTTTCTAGGCTTAAGTAGATTGAGGATTATTGTAGGAGCGAAGCGGGGTTTACCGCTATGCCTATGATGTTTAGCGACCACGACATTGTTGGGCTCGCAGCCCGTAGAGAGTACAAAGTGGCCCGCGGGGGACTAAACCGGAGAATAAAGGACTCACCACCCAGTGTGATCTGGGAAAAGATTTAAGGCCGCACTCACCCCTCGCAAGGGAAGACCTCAAACCGTTGGGTTCGGAATGGTCCCTTACTTATGCCAGTATAATGGACTTGTTCACACAATGGTATAGTCAAGTCTTATGCAGTTCATGCAAGATAATTCAAATAAAAAACAAATTTGCACACCCATAAACATTAATATAAATAAAAGCAAATTAAATTAAGAAATACAAGGTACGATAACTAGAATCATAATAATCAAAAGCAAATAAAGCGTCAATAAATAAATAGTAAAGAAAAATTAGGGTTAATCACGCATATATAAATATTTCCCGAGTGGTATGTGGAGTTGTATCCCAAGTACAGACCGCACTACCGTCCATTCGGATTCGGCTACGGAATTTACGTCTGGGTTTCCATCCGATATACCACAATGGATAATAACACACACAACCATCAATGCAATGTAAAACAGATATAAAGAAAAAAAGCGAAATAATAAAATAAAAATAAAAGTAAATAGACAAAAAGCTAAATAGCAAAAATAAATATGGAATTATGAAATAACGATGGAAGTAAATAAATGAATAAAAAAGGATAAATAACAGAATGCCAAAGAGAGAAAAATGTGACCATAAATTTGGCCGTCTTTAATATAGAACTTCGTATATCCGGCTGGACGTATTTCACGTCCAGCCAGGCTTGCAGTGTCCAAAACTATAAAAATAAATAAGGTGCCATTAGGTCTTACCTTTTAAGTTACTTTCTTGGAAGTGCGTTAGGTCGTCGCCGGAAAGATTGAAGCGGGTTTGCTGTTTCGATGTTTCTGCTCGCTGTTTTGCTATTTTCTGCTCGTTGTTTTACTATTTTTTGGTTGCTATTTTGCTGTTTTCTGGTTGCTATTTTTAGTTATTTTTGGGCTGCTGTTTTTCTGTTTTCTGGTTGTTGTTTTTAGTTATTTTTGGGCTGTTGTTTTGGTTCACTATTTTTGGTTCACTGGTTCACGTTTTTTGGTGCAGTTTTTGGGTGCTATTTCAGTGATTTGTTGGTTCACTTGTTCACGTTTTTGGTGCAGTTTTTGGGGGCTGTTTTGCTTTGTGTCTCACGGTTTCTAGTTGTTTGGGCTGGTTGTATGTTTCACGACTTCTTGTGTTGTTGTTTGTTCGGTGGAGATGTATTTATTTTTGGCTTCTTGTGCTGTTTTGTTGTTCGGTGGAAGGGTATTTGTTTTTGGCTCATTGTGTTGTTTTGTTCTGTGGATGAGTATTTTTTTTGGCTTATTGTGTTTTTTTGTTGTTTGTTCGGTTGGTTTTGGGGACTTGGTGCTTGTGTTTCGGTGATGGAGGGCTTTTTTTATGATGAGTTACCGAGAAGAAGAGAAAGAAGTTTCAAGGGTTTCTTTTTTTCAAATTACCGTGTGTAGCCTCCTCCCAAGTTTCGATAATGGCCTCTTTTTATAATGTCAAGGGATCTCCAAATCATGGAAATAAATCATGATGATTTGGGAAATATTTATTTTGGAAAGAATCTCATGAATTTTGGTGAGGATGAGATTTCAAATCTTGTTAAATTGGAAAGTGATTTAGGGGGATTTAGCATGGGTTTTTAAATCTTTGTTAAATTGGAAAGTGATTTAAGGGGATTTTAGCATTTGTTTTGCATGGGATTTTAGCTATTTGGGAAGGCTTGGGCATGTAGATGGTGTCTTGGGCGTGTTGATGGTGGATTGTATGGGCCTTGGGCATGTGTATGGATTGTATGGGCTTTCATAGGTTGCATGGGTTTTTGGACTGAGGCTAAGGTTTGAAACAGAAACTGACTGAGCAAATCAGAGGCTGGCTAGTGAGTCCGAATCCAATGAGGTGCTAATTTTGGAGTTTTTTTCCTTTCGGAATTCGTTTCCCGTGACTTCCATAACTTTTCAGGTAGTGCCTTCATACGAGGCTCATCATTGGGCTTATGCAAAAATGCAGTGTCTACAGTCGCCCCCACTTTGATGGGGCTTGTACACTGTGTGACAGTGACAACCCTATCAAAGTCATGAATGCATTTTTACATACCTGGTTCGTCGGCCGTTACCGGACTTACCTGTTGTTTCGCTGCTTTTGTGAGATGCTTCGACTTCTGGGATTTGTTCCCGAACTGAGTTGAGTTGATGGCGAGGTTCTTTGACCCCTGGGTTTTGTTCCTGAACCACCGAGTGTGATATGCTTCATTCTCTGGGATTTGTTCCCGAACTGAGTTGAGTTGATGGCGAGGTGCTTTGACCCCTGGGTTTTGTTCCCGAACCACCGAGTGTGAGATGCTTCGATCTTTGGGATTTGTTCCCGAACTGAGTTGAGTTGATGGCGAGGTGCTTTGACCCATCGGTGTTGTTCTCGAACCACCGAGTGTGAGATGCTTCGATCTCTGGGATTTTTTCCCGAACTGAGTTGAGTTGATGGCGAGGTGTTTCGACCTCTGGGTTTTGTTCCCGAACCACCGAGTGTGAGATGGTTCGATCTCTGGGATTTATTCCCGAACTGAGTTGAGTTGATGGCGAGGTGCTTCGACCTCTGGGTTTTGTTCCCGAACCACCGAGTGTGAGATGTTTTGATCTCTGGGATTTGTTCCCGAACTGAATGGGTGATAGTGTTTTGGTCCTCTTGACTCTTCGATCCACTGGGGAGTTTTTTTCTATGATGATGAAGTTCTTCGACCTCTGGGATTCATTCCCAAATTGTTGATGACGTGGGCCTCGACCCTGGGATTCATTCCCAAAACTGTTGATAATGTAGGCCTCGACCCTGGGATTCATTCCCAAAACTGTTGATAATGTGGACCTCGACCCTGGGATTCATTCCCAAAACTGTTGATAATGTGGGCCTCGACCCTAGGATTCCTTCCTGAACTGTTGAACTAATGGTGGTGAGGCACTTCACCCCCTGATCCATCCTCATTCTCGAGGCTGTTCTCCATTCCTGGAGTGACATTCCCAGCTTGCTCGTCCTCATTCCCGAGGAGTTGCTCGTCCTCATTCCCGAGGTTGTTCTCCATTCCCGAAGTTCTTCGTCCTCACCGTTTTTCTTCAAAGCCTACGAATACAAATCAAAAATTGTGTGTATGCGACATGTATGGATGGATGCATTCCATATTCCGATGGGTTTTCTTTGTCCTATTGGCTTGATGTCATCTTTGGTCAGGCATTCCCTGTGTTAGAGGGTTTTCTTCACCCCTTTAGGAATCCTTTGGGCGCCCCTTTGGCCTGCTAACAATTTCCTTCTGCCAATTCTCCACCAGTGATTGCTCAGTTCTCTTTGGTCTCATGGCTCAATGTCCCGTTGTGTCTCTTATTCGCGAGGTGGTAGACTAGTCACCCTCAGACCTGACTCAGCTTTATGCTCTTCGCTACCTGCATTGGGTCAATATGGATTACGCCTTTGTGAAAGCGGCCTCATCTTTTGGGATCATGTCTTCCTATTCTCAGATTTTGAAATATGCCATCTCCCTGAGGAGTCTGCTGCCATTCTCGGCTTGTATGTTTCACTTACTACCCTTCTCGGATACTGAAAATCATGTCTTCCGATTCCATAAGCTTTCCTTTGCTGTCTTGAGGATGCGAAAAAGGGTATTGCCTTGCGCTTCATCCTTTGAGTCACAAGTCCTTTCTATCTTTTGCCTAAGCTGTCCTTTCGGATTTTCAACTTAGTGGACTGCTCTACCTTGCTCTAGTTGCCTTTTCAGGTTTTCAACTCAGTGAGCTAAACATTTTTTTTCTTTTTTCCTTTTTTCTTTCTTTTTTTTCTTTTCTCTCTCTTTTTTTTTCTCTTTTTTTTCAGATATGTCCTCATTCTCGAGGCTCTTCGCTCGTCCTCATTCCCGAGGTTCCTCTCCATTCTTGGAGTTTTTCTCCTATATCTTCTGACCTTTGTCCAGCATCTAAGAATACGAAAGACGTGATTTGTAATCACTTGACTCTAATCTTTCCTGGTTAGTTAGAATTTATGATATCTATGAACATCTTGAACATTTGTTTCAATAAAGACGTTTGCATTATTTCTTAGTACATATGTAGGAAATAAACTGCATTGCAAGGGTACCTCTGTCGCTAACTGTTCCTCACAGATTTTACAATTAGCCATTTTTCTTGCTCATTCGTGCTCATTTTTTACTTGGGCTGTCCTTTGCGGATTTTCAACCCAACGAGCCTTTCTTTTTCTTTTCTTCTTTCTTTTTTTTCTTTTTTTTTTTCTTTTTTTTTTATGCAAAGTATTGTTTCATCTTGTCCACATTCATAGGCTTGGTGAACTTTTTCCCTTCCAAATTTGACAGTCTCACTGCCCCATTCCCCATCACATTTTTGACTAGGTAAGGCCCTTCCTAATTGGGCCTGAACTTTCCCCTTGGGTCCATTATCAGTGACTTCGACTGCTTGAGCACTAGATCACCTTCTCTGATCTAGGTGGAACGCACCTTCTTGTTGAACGCCTTGGCCAACCTTTTCTGGTATAGCTGCATGTGGTGCAACGCTTTTATCATTTTCTCTTCCAGTAATGCTAGCTATTCGAACCTCTGCGAGGCCCATTCCTGCTCAGGCAATCCTGCCTCTGCTAGTACCCGTATTGACTGTATCTCTATTTCCCCCTGTTAATACTACATGTACCATCATCACCCTCAGCGCTTCGGGTTCTATGGCTAGATACAACACCAAGAGTTTGCCCGGCCTTGGGGGTTTCAAGATGGGCGGTTTATTCAAGTATTCTTTTATTTTGTCAAAAGCTTCTTGACATTGACTATTCCACTCCACATACTGGCACTTCCTCAATAGCTTTGTTTGGCAATAAATCGACTGATATACTGGATTTTCCCGAGAAAAGCTCTAACTTCCTTTTTTTTTTCTTTTTTTTTCATTTTTTTCAATTTTTTTTCACCTCTTGATAGCAGGCTTCATACAGGACTGCATGTTCCACCCCTGTCTCATCTGCATGTACCCTCATCCCCCCAGTGCTTCAGGTTCTATGGTCAAGTTCAATACCAAGGGTTTGCCCGGCCTTAGGGGTTTCAAGACGGGTGGTTTAACCAAGTACTCTTTGATTTTGTCAAAAGATTCTTAAAAATGCCTATTCCACTCCGCATGCTGGTCCTTCCTCAATAGCTTGAAGATGGGCTCACATACTAATGTTAGCTTGGTAATTGCCTTGATCTTTTTAGGGTCCCTAATATGCTGGATTTTCCCGAGAAGAGCTCTGACTTCCTTTTGTCTTCGGTGCGAGCATCTCGGTAATGGCCTTTATCTTTTCAGGGTCTACTTCTATATGCTTCTTGACTTCTTCCCTAACCATTTCGGCCCATTCTGCCTCATTCTTCGGAGCTTCTGTTTCATGTTCGGATAAGTTGGTATCATGTGCTGGGCAATACCCTTGTCCACTCCTGGCATGTCTTCATAAAACCAGGCGAATACTTTTTCATATTTCATTAATATTCTCTCTAATTCTTACCACTCATCAGAGGTAACCTTACTTGCAATTGAAATTTCCTCGGGGTTTTCACAA
>SKCR01041964.1:0-58988 GCA_019454045.1 Zanthoxylum bungeanum | reverse complement strand
TTCAGAGGAAATAGGTTAGGGTATATATTGGACATATAGGCATTATATGATATATGTTTAGGACTTGGATGTCCACCTAGGATCTAGGAATTGGATTGGATCCAATTGATCTTAGAGATCTACCTAGTTAATTATCATACAATTTGTTGGCCAAAGTCAAGATTGTGTGATATTAACGGGATCCTAGCCCACTAGGAAACACGATTTCCCGAGTACTCGATAGAGGGTTAGAGGCTCGACAAAAAATAGTGGGAGGCAAGAATTGAATTTGCAATATTCGTTCAATTACTCGCCATACGCGCTCATTCAAATTATTTCGTCGTAATATTAAATGTTAGTTGGACTAAATTTAATTGTTGTTTTAATAAACAGTTGGACTGTATTATACTTGATTATATATAATTGGATTATATTAATCAATATATTGAATTAATTAATTTCAGTTTACAATTGATTTTATAATTGGATTATAGTAATCAATGTAATTGATGTTAATTAATTGGATTATATTTGATTATATAGTTGGACTATTATAATCATTATAATATATATAGTACCCTAATCGTTGATTAAATAGTTGGACTATTGTAATCAAGATAAAACTGAAAAGTGGAGATTTTAAAATATAATCTGGGATTAAAATATTTTAAATGATTTAATTTTCAAATTGGGAATAAATAACAGGTTACTTTATTTGATAAAATAACTTATTATACCTTACGCCCAAAATTAAGCAAAATAAGTAGAGCATAAAATCTTTGGAAGATTTATGTGATGATGACTTTAATGCTTAATTTAATATACTTGTCATAAATCTAATTTTAGATTTAAGAAGTATTAAAATTGCAATTTATAATTCTTGGAGAATTAATTGACTATTCTAGAGAGAGATAAAGTCAAAGTTTGCAATTGGGCATGTAGCAAGAAAGAGGTGCACATCGTTTCGATATTCTAAAAACCCAAGGCTTGGCCTAAGGTTCCTAAAATATTGAAAAGGATAATTGACATATACCAAAGTGACTACCATTTGGATATGGCAGACACGAAGGAATTAAAGAAAGGGCAAGGCTCTGACTTTAAAAATGTTTGTCAAAGTATGTCACAACTAGTATTGAAATTAGATTTTAAATACTTAGTGTGGTACATAAAAATATATGTATTGATGTTCATAATCTGCTTTGAGCAGGATACTGACTTCAAGCTGAGATTACTCTGCGAATCGGAAACGGGACGAAAGTCGCTGTTTCGACCGTAGATACCTAAGTTTAGGAACTACCATTTGGGTGTGTACTTAAATTAGGAACTGTTATAATGTAACTAGTTTGACTCTAGAGACATTTCTCTATATCAGTGTTAATCCATTGTGGATAAACCCTTATATTCTAGAACACTAAGTGTTTCATTATATAAAGATGATACTGAGATAAACACATTAGATGTGAATAACAGAATTTTATTTTGAATATAATTAAAATCTCAAACATATAAAATGACAAATAAATAGCTCAAATTGATTTGATCAATAGAGACTTATTTGTGGCATTGTTGTCTGAGACACAATTGAACAAGACTCGCATATCCACACTTTTGAAGAGTGGGTTACTAGGACTGATTTGACTATTCAAATAAAGTCTGCGAATCTAGTTTATTAGGTAAAGTACCTAAAACACTATTTACTTGGTAATAGTGAAAGTGCCACCGATCTGTTAGCCCTATTCATGGTGAAGTTAGTGGGCCCATATCTAGCTAGGCTAGATGTGAACATGAATATTTCGTGACCTTAACGGATGTGGCAATCACGTTATGGTTATGTAATTCTTTTGAAGAACACAATTCGGAAACTTTTAGAGTTTCGACACGAAGTAGATAAACAGATCGGCTATAGTATTATACCGTCGCGGTAAGACCGTAATGAAAAATACTTAAGCATAAGTTTCAACATACATGAAAGAGTATGGTATTCTTTCAGATGAGGACTCCTCTCGAGACACGTCAGTTTGACGGTGTGTCGAACTAAAACTGAATTTTGTTGGACAAGATAAGTTTATCACGAGTCGCTCTGATCTATCATTTCCTTCAAACAGGATATGTATTAACAGTGCAAAACTTATTTAGAATAAGGTTCCATATAAATCTGTTTGACAGATATCATATAGGATATGAACAGGAAAGAAACGAGATTTCTCACCCCTAATAATTTGGGTAGCCAGGCATAACGTTTGGATGATACCAAACTAAGAACCCAATTGGATAAGTGCCAATATAGGTTATCCTAAGGGAAACCTTAAGTATAGTACTTATAAATCTCACATGAGAACAATATGATTGTTGCTCACCATGCGGTTTTCCTGAGAGGAATACCGATATGCAGTGGTCAGTGGGAGGATAGTGATACTCGATGAAAATCGGAGTAATACTATTCAAGGCATGAAGTCCTTAATGGAACACAAACAGTTCATCAATGATGAATCTGTACCATTAATCTTCGAATACACAAGAACATGGTAGATCGGATAGAGTCAGAAAACAACTTAGGGTATGGGTTTCTGATCTCACCTCATAAAGATGTCAATCTTATGAGGGTATACCATCGACTACGTTTTGAGGAAGTGATACGAGGTATCGACTCCCTATTTTGGCAAAGTGCCATGAGTCCAAAATGGATTCCATGTATAACAACTATTTTGGATATTGTGTTTGTACCAAAGGCATTGTGCCTATTGGTACATTAAACGTCTTCAAGGAAGACATACATGGATGGCAACATACCAACGTACAAAGCTAGGCTTATGACTGAAAGGTATCGTTATCAACATTGTGTTAATAACGGTTCATCCTTTTACCTGTTGCCATGGTAAATCCATTTTGAAGATGCTTGTTGATAACTGCGTATTTCATTTATGAAATGTGTCAGTTACAGATCAAAATTGCTTTCCTGAAAAGGAAACCTCTTGGAGGATTCTTACAACATCCTGACGATTTTGTATAACCGACAATAAGGTTTGAGGTTATTCGATCCATGTTTGGATTGAAGCAAGCATAAGGTTCTTGGAACTGACATTTTGTTTGATGTAATCATAATGGTTTATGATTTAATTCAAAACGAATGATTCTTGTGTATATAAGGAGGTTAGTGGGAGAGCGCACTGACAAGTATATCCCATAAAGCTATTGTGAAAGCTTGGATTTCATAGAAATTCTCCGTAGAATTCTGGGGAGTAACAACCTTTATTCAAGGAATAAAGATCTACTGGGATAATTTGGAGTTGTTAACACTCTCTGGGAAATTGTACATTTAAAATGTACTGATTTGGTGTCTCATACGCTTTGAGCATATAGAGTCACGATCAGGTCAATCTAAGTGATAGTCAATGGATTGAAATTAAGAACATCTGTTAGTATCTCAGAGAACTAAAGATGCTATCTTAAACTATGGAGAAGGAGAACTTAAAGTGACTGGGATCACTGCTGCAAGTTTCCAAACAATTAAATACTACGGTACTATAAAAGTTTGAACACTGGGACAGTGAGCTGGAAATCTTCCTAGCAAGATAACTGTTGCCGAATAAACAATAATGCGGATTATTGCTGCAGCTGAGGCAGCAATAGAAGCCATTTGGATCGATAATAAATCTAATTAGATTTGATATAGTTCTATTAGCGGCTGAGCTAGGCGTCAGCACAGGCTAAAGAATTAATGGTCTCATCAACGATCCAGATATATACTTCGATATTCATCTGATTCGTTGGATCATACATCATGGCGATGTGATGATCGTATAAATCGCGTCAGACGATAATCATTCAAATCCGCTGACGAAAACTTTTTCTCAGCAATTTGAGCAAACCGTACATAGTTCGGGTGTAAGACACTTTAGTGACTGGCTATGTGCCAAGTTGGAGATTGTTGGACAAAATGACCCATAGCGTCACTATTTGTATAGATCATTGTGTTGTTGTAACAAATTAACTATGTGACAAGGAAATTGCACTCTCATCGTTTGTGATTAGATCACCATAGATGTATAAATGAAGAGAGGTCCATATGATTAGTTCCTGGATTGAGAATGATATGAGACAGTATCAGTCCACGAAGGATTAATCATTAAATATCCCTAGCCGGAGTATTATCGAGACAGGACATCGATAATGCGGAATAGGCTAGTATTGCACTTATGCGCGTTGTGAGGGCACAACGGCATAGTTCTCATATATATAAGTATTGGATACTTATGCAAGTGCGATATGAGGTTGTGTTTCACCGATGGTACGGGAAACAGCTTCGCTCTGGATAGACCCCTCGGAATCCCATTGGTATTATGACTATGTGTCTATGGGAGGCCGACATCAGGGTAGGTGTATTTGGTCTTAACCTGAGACTTGCACCGCTAATGCTACGACAATCAATATACTTTGATTGAGGTCGTCAGGGACTTTAACCGGTTCTGGTACGCCGATTTTGGGTATATTGAGAATCGTAGAGTATTGGGTGTGATGTCAAGACGGAAGTATCACTCCAGTCATAGTGGAGATGATGTCACGCAGGATACGGTATTAGTGCTCTTAAGTGTTGCGCAACCATCGGGATATTATGACTAGGTCATGCATATCCGATTATAGAGACTAGTTACCAGACATCCGACATGTGCTTCGGACGGGGCAGACACTTATCCAGCCCCAACCCTAACGTGACTATCCGATACTGGGCCGATATACACAATACTTAGTAGACTACGCCTGATATAGATCCTTAAATATTCTTATAAGAATATGTCCGGAGAATTGGGAAGACTTGGTGCTTTGCTAGGAGTTGACCTTGTCTCGTAAATCGGTTAGAACGTAGTACTTGGTACGTACGTGATTCGGATACTCCGACGACCGCATTTACTGCCAACTTATCCGGGGATCTCATGGGTCGCTTCCCAAAGATTCACCGATGACGTATGACTCGCACTTTTGATTTATCTGGGATTAATTAGATGAGAGAGAAAATTAATCTGGGATTAATTGCGGAGATATTTTATCTGGGATAAAATATCATTTAAAGAGAGAGAACGATTAATTGGAATTAATCGATTAATTAATATATTTGATATATTAAGGAAATTGGATTTCGACGCGGAATTGAAATTAGATTTAATTCGGGCGAACGAGTTAATTTAGAATTAATTCGTTAGCGACGTGAATAGTGATTTTGCTAGGCGTAATCATTTAATTACGACGCAACGGAAAATTCGTTAATTTGGAATTAGCGAACCCGAGATTATTTGCGAGCGTATTCGCGTTTCGAATTCGAGTGCGGCACGCAAGTCAAATCAAGCGTCAAATCGTTAGTCGCTTCAAGTGTCAACACTTGTCACTTTGAGTGATGTGACTTGATTGATTGATGTGACTTGAATGATGTGATGTGTGATGTGTGTGGTTGGCAATTAAAGCCAAATGTGTTTGAAATGAAATTGCTTTTCATTTCATGTTTATTTGATGCACTTTAATCACAAAAACCATTATAACACACACATATACTTTCCCTCATCTCTCTCTTCATCTTCTTCTTCCTCTCTCACACACCATTTTCGGTTTTCTGGTTTGCCAAAAACAGTGAAGAAAATGGAGGGAAGCAAGTGTGTTTTGTGGCAAAACAAGAGTGCTAGCACACTCGGCTTCAATGCGAAGGTGATAGGAAGTCCACCCATGAGCCGGGAACCCGTTTTGATGAAGCTTGGAGCTCATTTTTGATGTGCAAAATGGCCAAAAACAGCAGCCCATTCAGCCACTGTCACAGCAGCTCACGCCCAAACTATAGGCAGTAGGCAGTTCGGTTTTGTTGCCCAAATCGTCTCAACCGATCGATGTGAGTATTCCGCTACCTCCTTTGATGTGTTCACACATGTATTTCATGTCTTGTTTGATCTTGGGACCTAGATATAAACTTAACATGCAGTACTTAAGAGTACCAGTTCTGTATCCATGCGTGATCATCATCTCCATATGACTGAAGTGATACTTCCATCTTAACATCACACCCAATACACTACGATTTTCAGTATACCCGACGACCAAAACCAAAGTATACTGATTGTCGCAAGTATTATCGATGTAAGTCTCAGGTTAAGACCAAATACCCTACCCTGATTCGGATTCCCATAGACACATAGTCATACTACCAATGGGATTTCGAGGGGTCTATCTAGAGCGAAGCTGTTTCTGTACCATCGGTAAACAGAACCTCCTATTACACTTGCATGAGTATCCAATACCCAAATATATGAGAACTATACCGTTACGCTTCCATAACACGCACAAGTGTAATACTAGCCTATTCTGCATTATCGATGTCCAGTCTCGATAATACTACGACTAGGGATATTTAATGATTAAACCTTACGTGGATTAATATTGTCTCAAATATTATTAATCTGGTTTACTATTCATAGGACTTTTATCATTTATATATCCCGGTAATCCAATTACAAATGATAAAAGAGTAATTTCCTTCGTCACATAGTTAATTTGTACAACAACACCATGTTCTGTACAAAATGTGATGCTATGGGTCATTATTGTCTAAAAATCTCCCACTTGGCCTATAGAAAATCACTCAAGTGTCATACACCTGAACTATACGGGTCGCTCAAACTTATGTTGCGAAACAGCTTCCGTCAGCGGATTTCCAATGTTATCATCTGATGTGTTTTATTCGATCATCACATCGCCTCGATGTATGATCTGACGAATCAGATGAAATAGTCGAAGTATATACTTGGATCGTTGATGAGACTGCGGTTCCTTAGCCTGTGTTGTAGCCCAGCTCAGCTGCTAACAGAACTACACCTAATTCGTTTAGGATTATATAGATCCAAAATGCTTCTTTTGCTGCCTCAGCTGCAGCAATGTTCCGCTTTTATTATTTATTCGGCAACATTATCTTGCTTGGAAGATTTTCAGCTCACTGTTCCGTTATTCAAACTAAATATGTACCCTTATTGAGACTTAAAGTCGTCTTTATCGGTTTGGAAACTTACAGCGGTGAACCTAGTCACCTCATGTTCTCATTTCCCCATATTCCTAGAAAGCATCCTTAGTTCGTCCAAGATACTCAAAGATGTTCTTTACGTCAATCCAGTTACCATCACCTGGATTGGCCTTATAGCGTCTACATATGCTCAAAGCATATGAGACATCAGGTCACATACATTTCAAAAATGTATAAGCTCTGGGAGGGTTGTCAGCAGCTTTCTAGATCTATCCCAATAGATCTTTATTCCTAGAATAAAGCTTGCTTCTCCCAGATATTCCATGGAGAATTTTAATGAAAGCCAAGCTTTCACCGATTATATTATGGGAATGTTATTGCTAAAAAGTAATACATCATCAACTTATAGGACATTCATTGTCAGCGCTCCCACTAATCTTCTTATATATACAAGAATCATATTCGTTTTGAATGAAACCATATACCATTATAATCTCATCAAAACGTTGGTTCCAAGAACGCAATGCTTGCTTCAATCCATAAATGGATTGAATTAACTTGCAAACCTTGTTTGCATGTTTTGGTGCGACAAAACCGCCAGAATGTTTATAAACATCCTCCAAAAGGTTTTCGTTAAGGAAATAGGTTTTGACGTCCAGCTACCATATTTCATAAATGAAACATGCAGCATTAGCAAGCATTATCTGAATGGATTTAATCATGGCAATAGGTGAAGAAATTTCGTCGTAGTCGATACTGTGTCGTTGACGATACCCTTTCTGTACAAGCCTAGCTGTGTATATTTGTATGTTGCCATCCATGTATGTCTTCCTTGAAGACACATTTGCTACCAATAGGCACAATGCCTTCTGGTACATCAACCAGTATCCAAACTTAGTTGTATACATGGAATCCATTTCGGACTTCATGGCACTTTGCCATAAACCGGAGTCGATACCTTGTATCATTTCCTCAATAAGATTGACATCTACATGAGGTGAGATCGGAAACTCATACCTCTTAGGTTGTTTCCTGACTCTCTCCGACCTACGCGGTTCTTGTGTATTAGAAGATTGTCGTACAAATTCATCCATGATGAACTATTCGTGTTCCGTTAAAGGATCAGTGCCAGGAACAATATTACTCCGATTTTCATCGAGTTCAACTTTCCTCTTACTTACCACTGCATATAGGAATTCCTTTTCAAGGAAAACCGCATGGAGAGCAACAAATATCTTTGTTCTCTTGTGAGTTGTGGAATTAGTTTCCCTAGGATAACCAATTACAAATAGGCACTTATCCGATTTGGAATCTAGTTTGGTACCATCCAAATGTTCAATTATATGCCCAGCATTCCCAAATGTTCAGGAATGAGAAACCCGGTTTCTTTCCTATCCATATTTAATATGGAGTCTGTCCACCAAACTTTGATGGAACCTTATTCAAAATAAGTATTGCAATGTTCAATGCGTATCCCTAGAAGGAAATTGGTAGCTCATAGTGACTCATCATTAACCTTACTATGTCCAACAAGGTTCGGTTTCTCCGTTCGGACACACCACTCAATTGAGGTGTTCCGGGAGGAGTCCACTGTGAAATAATACTATACTCTTTCAAGTAATCGAGAAACTTATTGCTTAAGTATTTTCCACCACGGTCCAACTGTAATGTATTAATACTTTTGTCGGTCTATTTTTCTACTTCGTTTCGAAACTCTTTGATTTTATCAAAAGTTTACGATTTCTGTTTCATAAGATACACATAACCATAACGCGATGCAACATCCGTAAAGGTTATAAAGTATTCATAACCACCTTTAGCCTAGCTAGACATGGGCCCACATACGTCACCATGAACGAGGGCTAACTGCTCGGTGGCACGTATATCCTTTACCGCTAAAAGGTGTTTTATGCATTTTGCCTAATAAACAAGATTCGTAAATGTCATATGATTTAGGATCGAATCTGTCCTAGTATCTACTCTTTCGAAAGTGTGGATATATGAGTCTTGTTAATGTGTCCCAGACAACAATGCCACTTTTAAGTCTCAACAGATTTATTCAGTTTGAGCTTTTGTTTGTCATGTTATATGTTTGAGATTCATTTATATTCAAAATATAAATATGTTATTCACATCTAATGTGTATATCTCAATATCATCTTTATAAACAAAACACCCGGTGTTCTGGAACATAAAAGTATACCCGCAACGGGTTACACTAGATATAGAGATAATGTTTCTAGTCAAACTAGGTACATTATAACACTTTCCTAATTTAAGTACATGCCCAAAGGGCAGTTCTAAAACTTAGGTTTCTACGGCCAAAACAACGACTCATGTCCTATTTCTGACTCATAGGTCGATCTCATCTGAAACTAGTATCATGCTCATTAGCAGATGCCGCACATCAGTACATTTGTATGTACCACATCCAGTATTGAAATCCAATTTTAAAACTAGTAGTGGATATGTTTATGACAAACATACCTGAAGTCGGAGCCTTGCCCGTCTTCACTTCCTTTATGTCTGCCTTGTCCATATGGCAGTCACGCTTCCAGTGACCCCATTTTTCACAGTTTACGTAGACATCATGGGATATGTCATTTGTCTTCCTAGAAGACTGTGACGTTTTTGCCTTTGCCCCTTTTCTTCACACCTATAGAAGCCTTCGACCAAGCCTTGGCCTTCTGGGATGTTGAAATAAGATGCGCCATGCGCTTCTTGCCCGTTTGGAAGCTCTAGCTCTGCCTCCTTGAGCATAGTCATTAACTCTTGAAGAGTTTTCTCTTGGTTCATTATGAACCCGCCCCAGCATTTGGGCAGAGACTGTAAGATCAAATCTATGGAAGTCTCGGTCTCATAGGTAATGCCCAGTTAACCTAGCTGTTCGATGTCAGCAATCATCTGCGACACCTAGTGCTCGACAGACGTACCTTCTGACATACGCGAACGAAAGAGCTTCTTTTGCAATTCGTACTTCTAAGATCTAATGTTAGATCTATGAAGATCCTTTAATTTCAACATCATGGTATAAGGATCTAATCCTTAGTTTTGACGACAAAATTAAAGTGTCATTGCAGCAAGTATAAAGGATTGAGCACTAAAGTTATCATCACCATGAGTCTTCCAAAGCTCATGCTTTACTATTTGCTCACTTCCGGACTCAGGCCCGAGAGGTTTCTCTATCAAATAGAATAACTTCTCAGCTCCCAGAACTATCCTGAGGTTCTATTCCCAATCTGAAAATTGGAGCAGTTTAAAGACATTTTCACCCAGGATTATGTTTTAAACGCTAATCTTTCAGTTATCTTGATTCCAATAGTCCAACTATCCAATCAACGATTTCGGGTACAATCGAATATAATGATTACTATAGTCTAAATATATAATCAATTACGATTGATCGGTTACATTCAAATGTAATGATTACTATAATCCAATTATATAACAAACTACAAATGAAGTAGTTTGAATACAGTCCAACTATTAAATTAAAACAACAATTGAATATTAGTCCAAGTAATATATTTATAAATAATTAATGAAGAAATAGAAATGAGCGCGTATTGGCAAATATCTAAACGAAATTGAAAATTTAATACTTGCCTCCCACTATTTTTCGGCGAGCCTCTAACCCTCTGTGGAGTACTCGGGAAACCTAGTTTCCTAGTGGGCTAGGATCCCGTTAAATAACACACAACCTTGACTTTGGCCAACAAGTTGTATGAAACTTAACTAGGTAGATCTCTAAGAGCAATTGGATCTCATCCAATTCCTAGATCTAGTAGGTGGACCTCCAAGTCTGAAACATATATCCAATATATGCCAATATATCCAATATATTCCCTAACAATTTTCCTCTGAATCAACTAAGCCTTGGCTTTGGCTCAACAAGCTTAATGAAACCAGTTAAGTGTGACTCATTGACAGTGGGAAAACTTCGTAATCGAGGTCGATGAACAAGAAGTGACCTTGACTTTGGCCAACAAATCACAACTTTCCCAAGACGTACGATATGGAACAAAGTATTGGGTTTCTAGATTAGTCCCAAGATCAATTCAAGCAAAGAAACATGTGTGAATACTAAAAAGAAGTATGGCGGAATCATACTTACATAGATCAGATTTGCGATGCGACGAACAACAAAAATATTTTATCCTCCAAGGAAGCTCTCAGCTATGGGCTATTTTTGTGCTCCTCCAAAATTCAGTCAACTCCATGGATGGATCTCCAAGCTCCAAGCTTTGTGTTGTGATTCAATGCTCAAGGGTTTGTTCCCCTATCACCTTGGATGACTCTTCATGTGCTAGCATTGGAAAATTTGCCACAAATCTTCCATCTTCTTCTTCTTGCTCTCGGTTTTGAGAGAGAAATAGAGAGGAAATTGGCTTCAAAAGCCGAATGGGAGAGAAGGGAAAAATTGGTTCCCAAAATCGTGTGTGTGTTGGAAAGAGAGAGAAGTGTGTTGGTTTTTGGTTTTGTTGCTCAAACTCATACCAAAAATTTTATTTCCAAAATCTTGTAAATGGCTTTCAAAAAGTCAAAAGAAATTTGGAGCCAAAATGGCAATTAATGCCTTCCAACAACTCACATCACTCATGAATAGTGACTGGTTGTCAATCATTCAAAGTGACAAGACATCCATCACTTGAATAATGAGTGATGTGACGCGTGATTTGACTTGTGGGCCGCACTTAAATTTGAAATGCGAGTGGGCCCGCAAACATTCCCGGGCTCGGGTTCGCTAATTCCGAATTAACGAATTTTTCGTTGCGACGTAATTAAATCAAATTTAATTAAATAATTATGCCTAGCAAAATTACTATTCACATCGCTAGCGAATTAATTCTAAATTAACTCGTTCGCCCGAATTAAAATCTAATTTTAATTCCGCGTCGAAATCCAATTTCGTATAATATATCGAATATATTATTTTATCGATTAATTCCAAATTAATCGTTTTCTCTCTTTAAATAATATTTTATCCCAGATAAAATATCTTCGTAAATAATCCTAAATTAATTTTCTCTCTCTTATTATTAATCCCAGATTAATAAAGTGCGAGTCATACGTCATCGGTGAATCTTCGGGAAGCGACCCGTGAGATCCCCGGATATGTTGGCAGTCAATCCGGTTGTCGGACTATCCGAACACCTACGTACCTAGTACTACGTTTTTACCGATTTACAAGACATGGTTGGCTTCTAGCAAAGCATCTTGCCTACCCAATTCTCCAGAAATATTCTTAGAGGAATATGTGATCTATATCAGGCGTAGTATACGTAGTATTGCGTATTACGATCCAGCATCGGATGTCACGTGCAAGACCTGGGGCTGGAATTGTGTATGCCCCGTACGAAACACATATCGGATCTCTGGTAACTAGTCTCTATAATCGGATAATCATGACCTAGTCATATTATCCCGATGACTACAGTACAAAAGAGCACCAGTTCCGTATCATACGTGATCATCATCTCCACTATGACTGGAGTGATACTTCCGTCTTGACATCACACCCAATACACTACGATTCTTAATATACCCAGAAGAGGCGTACACAGAACCTGTTAAAGCCTTGGATGACCAAAACCAAAGTATATTGATTGTCGTAAGTATTAGCGGTGCAAGTCTCAGGTTAAGACCAAATACACCTACCCTGATTCGGACTTCCATAGACACATAGTCATACTACTAATGGAATTCCAAGGGGTCTATCCAGAGCGAAGTTGTTCCCGTACCATCGGTAAACACAACCTCCTATTACACTTGCATGAGTATCCTATACCCAAATATATGAGAACTATGACGTTATGCTCCCACAATGCGCACAAGTGTAATACTAGTCTATTCCGCATTATCGATGTCCAATCTCGATAATACTCCGACTAGGGATATTTAATGATTAAACCTTCATGGATTGATACTGTCTCATATCATCTCAATCCGGAACTAATAATATGGACCTTTTATCATTTATACATCTAGGTAATCCAATTACAAATGATAAAAGGGCAATTTCCTTTGTCACATAGTTAATTTATACAACAACACCATGATCTGTACAAATAGTGATGCTATGGGTCATAATTGTCCAACAATCTCCCACTTGGACTATAGCCAATCACTCAAGTTTCCTACACCCGAACTATGTACGGTTCGCTCAAACTTCTGCTGAGGAAAGGTTTTCGTCAGCGGATTTTCATGGTTATAATCTGATGTGATTTATTCGATCATCAGATCGCCACGATGTATGATCCGAACGAAACAGATGAATATTTGAAGCATTTATCTGGATCGTTGATGAGACCATTAATTCTTTAGCCTATGCTGTAGCCTAGCTCAGCTGCTAACAGAACTACTCCTAATCAGATTAGGATTATTATCAATCCAAAAGGCTTCTATTGATGCCTCAGCTGCAGCAATATTCCGCTTTTGTTGTTTATTCGGTAACAGTATCTTGCTTGGAAGATTTCCAGCTCACTGTTCCGTTATTCAAACTTTATAATACCTTTGTTACGACTTATAGTCGTTTTTATCGGTTAGGAAACTTGCAGCAGTGAACCCAGTCACTTCAAGTTCTCATTCTCTATAGTATAAGAAGGTATCCTTGGATCATCTAAGATACTTAAGGATGTTCTTAACATCAATCCAGTGACTATCACTTGGATTGGCCCGATTGTGACTCCATATGCTCAAAGCATATGAGACACCAGGTCGCATACATTTTTCAATGTATGAGTTCTCGGAGAGTACAAACAACTTTTAGATCTATCCTAGTAGATCCTTATTCATATAATAAAGGTTGTCTCTCCAAAGAATTCTACGGAGAATTTTCATGAAAGCCAAGCTTTCACCAATTTTATTTTGGGAATATCATTTCCAAGAAATGATATATCATTATTATTTAGGACATTCACTGTCAGTTCGCACCCACTAACCTTCTTGTATACACAAGAATCATTTTCGTTTTGAATTAAATCATATACCATTATGATTAAATCAAAACGATAATTCCAAGAACGCAATGCTTGCTTCAATCCATACATGGATCGAATTAACTTGCAAACCTTGTTTGCTCGTTTTGGTACAAAAAAAACCGTCAGGATGTTGTAAACATCCTCCAAAAGGTTTCATTTTAAGGAAAGCGATTTTGACGTTCCTGCTGCCATATTTCATAAATGAAACATGCAGAATTGGCATGCATTATTCAAATGGATTTAACTATGGCAACGAGTAAAATGTTTCGTCGTAATCGACATAATGTTGATAACGATACCTTTTCGCTACAAGCCCAGCTTAGTACGTTGGTATGTTGCCTTCCATGTATGTCTTCCTTGAAGACTTATATAGTACCAATAGGCATAATGCCTTCCGGTACGACAACCAGTGTCTAAACTTGGTTGGTATACATGGAATCCATTTTGGACATCATGGCACTTTGCCATAATTGGGAGTCGATACCTCGTATCACTTCCTCATACGTAGTCAGTTTGTATTCCTCAATAAGATTGACATCTTTATGAGGTGAGATCAGAAACCCATACCCCAGGTTGTTTTCTGACTCTCTCCGACTTGCGCGGTTCTTGTGTATTCGAAGATTATTGGTATTGTTTAATCCTTGATGAACTATTTATGTTCCATTAAGGAATCGGTGCCTTGAATAGTATTACTCCGATTTTCATTGAGTTTTACTTTCCTCCCACTTACCACTGCATATAGGTATTCCACTTAGGAAAACCGAATGGTGAGCAACAATTACATTGTTCTCTTGTGAGTTGTATAAGTACTATATTTTGGTTACCCTATGATAACCTACAACTTAGGCACTTATCCGATTTGGGTTTTAGTTTGGTATCATCCAAACATATGCCTAGAATCCCAAATCTTAAGGAATGAGAAAACCTTGTTTCTTTCCTGTTCATATCTAATATGAAGTCTGTCAAACAGATTTTTATGGAACCTTATTCAAAATAAGTTTTGCATTGTGTAATGCTTATCCCCGGAAGGAAAATGGTAGTTCAGAGCGACTCATGATTAACCTTATCATGTCCAACAAAATTTGGTTTCTCCGTTCGGACACACCGTCAAATTGACGTGTTCCGGGAGGAGTCCTTATTGAAAGAATAATATACTCTTTCAAGTATTTGAGAAACTTATTACTTAAGTATTTTCCATCATGGTCTAACCGTGATGGTTTTAATACTTCAGTCGATCTGTCTGTCTACATCGTATCGAAACTCTTTGAATTCATCAAAAGTTTCTGATCCATGTTTCACGAGAAACACATAACCATAACGTGATGCCACATCTGTAAAGGTTGCGAAGTATTCATATCCATCTCTAGCCTAGCTAGACATGGGCCCACTTACGTCACTATGAACGAGGGCTAACAGATCCGTGGCATTTTCACTTTTACCAAGTAAAATTTACTTTAGGAACTTTGCCTAATAAACTAGATTCGTAGACATCATTTGAAAAGAATCAAATTCATCCTAGTATCCACTCTTCAAAAGTGTGGATATACGAGTCTTGTTAATTTTGTCCCAAACAATAATGCCACAAATAAGTCTCAACTGATTAAATCAGTTTGAGCTATTTGTTTGTCATGTTATAGTTTGAGATTTATTTATATTCAAAATATAAATACTGTTATTCACATCTAATGTGCTTATCTCAATATCATCTTTATAAAATAAAACACTTTAGTGTTCTAGAATATAAAGGTATATCTGCAACGGATTAAACCCTGATATAGAGATAATGTTCCTAGTCAAACCAGTTACATTGTAACAATTTCCTAATTTAAGTACACATCCGAAGGGTAGTTCCTAAACTTAGATCTCTACGGTCAAAACAATGACTCTCGTCCCGTTTCTGATTCGCATATCAATATCATCTGAAGTCAGTATCCTGCTTGTCAGCAGATTCTGCACATCAATACATATTTATGTACCACACTCAGTATCTAAAATCCAATTTTAATACTAGTATCGAACATGTTTATGACAAACATATTTGAAGTCGGAGCCTTGCCCCTCTTCTCTTCCTTCATGTATGCCTTGTCCATACGGCAGTCACGATTCCAGTGACCCCGTTTGCCACAGTTTAGGCAGACATCTTGGGATATGTCCTTTGTCTTCCCAGAAGATTATAATGACTTTGCCTTTGCCCCTTTTCCACACCCCATAAGCCTTTGGCCAAGCCTTGGCCTTCTGGGATGTCGAAGTAAGATCCGCCTTGCGCTTCTTGCCCTATTGCAAACTCTAGCTTTATCTCCTTGAGTATAGCCATTAACTCTCCAAGAGTTTTCCATTGTAATTTGTACTTATAAGATCTAAGGATAGATCTATGAAGATCCTTCAATTTCAATATCATACTATAAGGATCTAATCCTTAGTTCTGACTAAGAAATTAAGGAGCCTTTACGGCAAGCATAACAGATTAAACACTAAAGTTATCATCACATGAATATTACAAATATCATGTTCTATTATTTGCTCAACTCTGGGCTTAGGCTCGAGACGTCACTCTATCAAATAAAGTAATTTCTCGGTCTCCAGGACTATCATGAGATTTTATTCCCAATCTGAAAATTAAAGCCGTTTAAAAAACATTTTCTCCCAAGATTATGTTCTAAACGCTAATCTTTCATTTATCTTGATTCAAATAGTCTAACTATGAAATCAACGATTTTATGTACTATTTAATATAATGATTACTATAGTCTAACTATATAATCAACTATAATTTAATAGGTTAATTCAAATATATTGATTACTATAATCTAATTATATAATCAACTATAATTTGAAGTAGGTTTGAATACAGTCCAACTGTTTAATTAAAACAACGATTAAATATTAGTCCAACTAATATATTAATTTAATGACGAAAAATTTGAAATGAGCGCGTATTGGCAAGTAGCTAAACGAATATTGCAAATTTAATACTTGTCTCCCACTATTTTTCGGCGAGCCTCTAACCCTCTGTGGAGTACTCGGGAAACCTTGTTTCCTAGTGGGCTAGGATCCCGTTAAATAACACACAATCTTGACTTTGGCCAACAAATTGTATGATAATTAACTAGGTAGATCTCTAAGATCAATTGGATCTCATCTAATTCCTAGATCCAGTAAGTGGACATCCAAGTCCGAAACATATATCTTATATATGCTCATAAATCCAATATATTCCCTAACCTTTTTCCTCTGAATCAACTAAGCTTTGGCTTTGGCATAACAAACTTAATGATCCCAGTTAATCGGAACCCATTGACCATGGAAAGCTTCGTAATCGATGTCGATGGACAAGAAGTGATCTTGACTTTGGCCAACAAATCACAACTTGGACAAGACACCGATATGGAACAAAGTCTTCATGATTCAAACACATCCGCGACGGACAAAGGTCTTGACTTTGGCCAACAAACCAGTGCCAATCTTGGATCTTGAGTAAGAATCACTCAATGGAAGGAAAAACGCTTAATATATTTTGAGGGTTTTTCGCGTAATTGGCAACCAATTAATTATCTTTGTTAAGGTCTCATCATCATACACCCTTAAACATGCATTCTAAAAACATAATAAGGGGCGTATAAATAAATTTAATAATGATATGCGGATGGATACTTAACACATTGTTCCTAGAACAAATCTCTTTTTTTCCTCTCTCCCGCTAGCACAAGTATTACTTCTACCCGATTACATAACACTTCTAAAGAAACCTCATTTGCATTGAGGGGAATAGGTGAGAAGAGAAATACAAAGAGTCAAGAGGTAATATGCTGGACACGCAGGTCCAATTTAATAAATTCTACATTTATTACAACAATTTCCAAAATTGCCATCACCCATCTAATATCCATCCGATATACATTATTCATACATCGCATCCATTTATTCACACAAAGCATGTTATCAATCAATCTAATCCAATTAATTAATCTGAAATTAATGACCATCCAATGTTCAAACAACGATTTGATTTTGCGCGAGTCAAACTCGTTTTGCGAATAATTACTCAAAGTACGAATTCTTGAATTATATTAAACTATAATATTAAATCCAATTTAATTTGTATTTAATACTAATTCTATATTTAATTCCAAATTAAATAATTACACTTTTTAATGTGCCTTTACGACTTAGATTCCAAATCTAATCGTTACGGGTCTCAAAGCCCAATTAACATCCAATGTCAATTTAATTAAAGTCCAATGGGCTTTTAATTAATTTCATAAGGCATGGACTTTGGTCAACATGGGTCAAACCCAAATACCAAAGCCCATTTAAGGAATCACCCTTATTAGCCAAGAAACCAATTTAGGCCCATTAGGCCCAATTAAAATTAAAGGTGCATTAAGTCATATTTGGACTTTATGGATATGGTTTTGGGCCCAATTGGATCCAACCAATTAGCCTAAACCAAACTTGGCCCAACCAATCCCATTAAGCCCAAATACAACTTTTCAAGCCCAATTCCAAATTTGGCCCAATTAATTAAATTACAAAATTCCAAGTTTCACAATTAAATTAATCTAAGTGTATAGCCATAATTAATCACTCAAATTAATATTTCCAAAACACCAATTTACACAATTAATTATGCTTATTATCATCAACTTATGTCCAACACAATTGAATCAAAAAATCAATCATTTTTCATGCTTATCATTCACGGTAATTGTAGGGTTTTATGTCTGATTCCGAATTCAATCCAATTAAATCCTAAATCAATATTTCCCAAATGATTTCAACTCATCCAATGATCAAAATCAAAAATCACCATGACTTAGGGCAAGCATCAACTTTCGGCCAAGCCTCAAATTTGGGGAAAAATTGATCCAATCCAATTTTCATCAAATTGATCATGCATAACACCATGTTATCATCATTCAAGCATATATAAACAATCAATTTCATCAAAACATGCTCAAATCATTTTTACCCAATGTTACCCTAATTTCAATTTCATGCTCAAAATGGCTCAAGATACCATTGTTGGGTTTCTAGATTAGTCCCAAGATCAATTCAAGCAAAGAAACATGTGTGAATACTCAAAAGAAGTATGGCAGAATCATACTTACATAGATCGGATTTGCGATGCGACGAACAACAAAAATCTTTTCTCCTCCAAGGAAGCTCTCGGCTATGGGCTGTTTTTGTGCTCCTCCAAAATTTGATCAACTCCATGGATGGATCTCAAAGCTCCAAGCTTTGTGTTGTGATTCCATGCTCAAGGGTTTGTTCCCCTATCACCTTGGATGACTCTTCATGTGCTAGCATTGGAACATTTGCCACAAATCTTCCATCTTCTTCTTCTTGCTCTCGATTTTGAGAGAGAAATAAAGAGGAAATTGGCTTCAAAAGCCGAATGGGAGGGAAGAAAAAAAATGGTTCCCAAAATCGTGTGTGTGTTGGAAAGAGAGAGAAGTGTGTTGGTTTTTGGTTTTGTTTCTCAAACTCATACCAAAAATTTTATTTCCAAAATCTTTTAAATGGCTTTCAAAAAGTCAAAAGAAATTTTGGAGCCAAAATGGCAATTAATGCCTTCCAACAACTCACATCACTCATGAATAGTGACTGGTTGTCAATCACTCAAAGTGACAAGACATCCATCACTTGAATGACGAGTGATGTGACTTGTAGGCCGCACTTAAATTTGAAATGCGAGTGGGCCCGCAAACACTCCCAGGCTCGGGTTCGCTAATTCCGAATTAACGAATTTTTCGTTGCGACGTAATTAAATCAAATTTAATTAAATGATTATGCCTAGCAAAATTACTATTCACGTCGCTAGCGAATTAATTTTAAATTAACTCGTTCGCCCGAATTAAAATCTAATTTTAATTCCGCGTCGAAATCTAATTTCGTATAATATATCGAATATATTATTTTATCGATTAATTCCAAATTAATCATTTTCTCTCTTTAAATAATATTTTATCCCAGATAAAATATCTTCGTAATTAATCCTAGATTAATTTTCTCTCTCTTATTATTAATCCCATATTAATAAAGTGCGAGTCATACGTCATCGGTGAATCTTCGGGAAGCAACCCATGAGATCCTCGGATATGTTGGCAGTAAATCTGGTTGTCGGACTATCCGAACACGTACGTACCTAGTACTACGTTTTTACCGATTTACAAGACATGGTTGGATTCTAGCAAAGTATCGTGCCTACCCATTTCTCCAGAAATATTCTTAAGGAATATGTGATATATATCAGGCGTAGTATACGTAGTATTGCGTATTACGATCTAGCATCGGATGTCACGTGCAAGGCCTGGGGCTGGAATTGTGTCTGCCCCGTACGAAACACATATCGAATCTCTGGTAACTAGTCTCTGTAATCGGATAATCATAACCTAGTCATATTATCCCGATGACCACAGTACAAAAGAGCACAAGTTCCGTATCGTACGTGATCATCATCTCCACTATGACTGTAGTGATACTTCCGTCTTGACATCACACCCAATACACTACGATTCTCAATATACCCAGAAGAGGCGTACACAAAATCTGTTAAAACCCAAGACGACCAAAACCAAAGTATATTGATTGTTGCAAGTATTAGCGGTGCAAGTCTCAGGTTAAGACCAAATACACCTACCCTGATTCGGACTTCCATAGACACATAGTCATACTACCAATGGAATTCCGAGGGGTCTATCCAGAGCGAAGCTGTTCCCGTACCATCGGTAAACACAACCTCATATTACACTTGCATGAGTATCATATACCTAAATATATGAGAACTATGCTGTTATGCTCCCACAATGCGCACAAGTGTAATACTAGTCTTTTACGCATTATCGATGTACAATCTCGATAATACTCCGACTAGGGATATTTAATTATTAAACCTTCATGGATAGATACTGTCTCATATCATCTCAATCTGGAACTAATCATATGGACCTTTTATCATTTATACATCTAGGTAATCTAATTACAATTGATAAAAGGGCAATTTCCTTTGTCACATAGTTAATTTGTACAACAACACCATGATCTGTACAAATAATGATGCTATGTGTCATAATTGTCCAACACAAAGGTCTTGACTTTGGCCAACAAACCAATGCCAATCTTGGATCTTGAGAGAGAATCACTCAATAGAAGGAAAAACACTTAATATAAAATGAGGATTTTTGTCGCGATTTGGCAACCAATTTATTATCTTTAATTAGGTCTCATTATACACTCTTAAGCATGCATTCTAAAAGCATAATAAGGCGCGAAATAAATTAATAATGATATGCGGATGGATATATAATAAATTTATTCCTAGAACAAATCTCTCCATTTTCCTCTCTCCCGCTAGAACTATTCATACATATACCCAATTACATAATACTTCTAAGGAAACCTCATTTACATTGAGGGGAATTGGTGAGAAGAGAAATACAAAGAGAATAGAGATAATAGGCTGGACACGTAGGTCCAATTTAATAAATTCTAAATTTATTACAATAATTTCCAAAATTGCCATCACCCTTCTAATATCCATATGATATACATTATTCATACAATACATCCAAGTATTCACACAAAGCATGTTATCAATCAATCTAATCCAATTAATTAATCTTTGATTAATGACCATCCAATGTTCAAACAACGATTTGATTTGCGCGAGTCCAACTCGTTTAAGAATAAATACTCAAAGTACGTATTCTTGAATTATATCGAACTATAATTTTAAATCCAATTTAAATTATATTCATATTTAATTCCAAATTAAATAATTACACTTTTAAAAGTGCCTTTTAGACTTGGATTCCAAATCCAATCTACATAGGTCTCAAAGGCCCAATTAGTATCCAATACTTTTAATTAAAGTCCAATGAGATTTTAATTAATTCTCTAGGCTTGGGCTTTTGGCCAAAATGGATCTAACCCATAATGCCTAAGCCCAATAGGAATCACCATATGCTATAGAATCAATTTTGACCCATTATGCCCAATTAATTATTAAAGGCCCAATGTCATACTTTGGACTTTATGGAAATGGTTTTAGGCCCAATTGGATCCAACCCAATTGTCATAAACCAAACTTGGCCCAACCAAGCCCATTAAGCCCAATTACAACAAATTAAATTAATACAACATTCCAAATTATATATTAATTCAATTAAAGTGCAATTAACATAATTAATCAATTAATCTAATGTTTCCAAAATACTAATTAATTCAATTAATCATACTCAACATTTCCAATTCATGTCCAACACAAATTGAAGAAAAATCAATTCCATAACATGCTACATACTCACGGTTTTGGCAAGGAAATTATGATACAATTTGATTTCAATCTAATTAAATCAACATCTAAAATACATTTCATGCCAATTAACATACCCAATTGCTAATTATCAAAAAATCATCATGAGTCCTCTAGGGCATCTATTCGGCCATGTATAAGAATTTGGGGATTTTTTATCCAATCAATTTTTCACAAATTCAATGATATATAAATCCAATTCAACATCATATAAACATAACCCAACCATCAATTTAGGCATTTCATGCTCCAGACACAAAAAGTCTCAAATTTAAAGTCATGAACCCTAGATTTTCAAATCAAACTTAGGAGGCTCTGATACCATTGTAAGTGTTCCTAGAACATTCCAAGTTCGTCTAAGAGTGATTCGTGTGTGAATTATCAAGTGAGTTGCGGAATTAACTTACATTGATTGGATGAGTTTCAAAACTTTTTCCATGTATTTGATGAAGCTCCAAGCTTTCTTAAGTGTTTCTAACACTTGGGTGAGTTTCCCTATCACCTTGATTCACTCATTTATGTGCTAGCAAGAACAAATTTTTGAAAGAAAATTTTCCCTTCCAATGGAAGCCATATTCGGCCAAGAGAGAAGAAATGGGAGAGATGAATAGTAAGTCATATTCCAAAGTTGACTTGCTTTAATTTATATTAGGTTGGTGTGTAGGATTTGGTTTGTGTGTTTTAAAAGCAATCCAAGCCTTTCACACAACCAATTACCAAATTCCATCACTAGTCAAACATTTGATGTAAGTTGGTGGGCCCCACTTAAATTCTAAATTTAAGTCGGACAATCCAACACGCAACTTCGCTCGAGCCCGGGTTCGTTTAATTCCGAATTAAATGAAATGTCGTTGCGACTTAATTAAATAATAATACCTCGCAATATTATTACGTAAGTCGCTTACGAATTAATTCCAAATTAATTCGTTCACTAGAATTAAAGTCCAATTTAATTCCGCATTGAAATCAAATTTCAATTAATATATCTAATATATTATTTTAGCCCAATTAAATAAATTAAATAGTAAAATCAAATTTCACTATTAAATTTAGTTTACCGATTAATTCCAAATTAATCACGTTCTTTCTTCTCGACGAATTTAATCCCAAATAACTTCTCGACGCAATTAATCCCAGATTAATTCTTTCTCTTGATAATTAATTCCCAGATTAATTATTATCGTGATTAATCCCAGATTAATTTTATCTCTCATAATTAATCCCAGATTAATTTTATGTTCGAATCAAATCTCAACGGTGATTCCTGGATATGTTGGTAGTAAATACGGTCATCGGACTATCCAAACATGTGCGTACCCGGTACCACATTCCTTCCGATTTACAAGACATGGTTGACTTCTAGCAAAGCACCGTGCCTACCCAATTCTCCAGAAATATATTCAACATGGAATACATAATCTTTGTCAGGCGTAGTATATGTAGTATTGCGTATTACGATCCAGTATCGATATCACATGCTAGGCCTAGGGCTGGAATTGTGTCTGCCCTGTACGAAGCATATATCGAATCACTGGCAACTAGTCTCTATAATCGGATAATCATGACCTAGTCATATTATCCCGATGACTGCAGTACTTAAGAGTAGCAGTTCCCTATCCCTGCGTGATCATCATCTTCATATGACTGAAGTGATACTTCCATCTTGACATCACACCCAATACACTACGATTCTCAGTATACCCAGAAGAGGCGTACACAGAACCTGTTAAAGCCCCAGATGATCAAAACCAAAGTATATTGATTGTCGCAAGTATTAGCGATGCAAGTCTCAGGTTAAGACCAAATACATCTACCCTGATTCGGATTCCCATAGACACATAGTCATACTACTAATGGGATTCCGAGGGGTCTATCCAGAGCGAAGCTGTTTGCGTACCATCGGTAAACAGAACCTCCTATTACACTTGCATGAGTATCCAATACCCAAATATATGAGAACTATGTCATTACGCTTCCATAACACGCACAAGTGTAATACTAGCCTATTCCGCATTATCGATGTCCAGTCTCGATAATACTACGACTAGGGATATTTAATGATTAAACCTTACGTGAATTATATTGTCTCATATCTTATTAATCCGATACTAATCATATGGACTTTTATCATTTATATAATCCAATTACAAATGATAAAAGAGCAATTTCCTTTGTCACATAGTTAATTTGTACAACAACACCATGTTCTGTACAAATAGTGATGCTATGTGTCATAATTGTCCAACAAATAACAGCTTAAATAAAGTAAATGACATAAAGTAAATGCTGAAAATTAAAAAAGGTAAATTACAATAAAAGAAAATGTTGGGGGTTAAAGGATCCACTTTTATTACTTCTATTTTAGATATCTCCTTTATTATAATATATAAACTTTGCATGATATTACCAACCGACCATATAGCCATATCCAGATTTAAGTCAAATTTATAATTAATTCCAACCGACCATAAAGACAGTATCCAATTTAGTCAGGTTAAAACCAATTTTATTAAGTCCAACCGACCATAAATGCGGTATCCCATTAATTCAGGTTTTAAATAGTTTATATATTATAATTAAGGGAGATTAATCTAAATATTAGTAATAAAAGCTTACCTTTCACCCCAGCAGAAGAGAGTTACCTACTCATGCTGAATAGTAAAAGACTGAAAAGTAAAGAAAAGAAAGTGTTATTGTGAAAAGTAAATAAAAATAATTACAGAAAGCTGTAAATAAACAAACGAGATACAATCTTCTTAGTATTCTTAAGGAATTCCTTAGAAGAAATTATGAGTTTACAACTAAAATTCGGCCTCAATTTATAGGGAAATTTTGTACCTCTGTGTCGTGACACGTGCAACCTTGCGAGTCGCGACTCACCGTTGATGTTGGACGCATGGCACGGGCTTCACGGAGATGGTGACGCGTGGCGTCGGTAGAATTATCAGCTGGATTATTGGCTTAGCGTCACGACGCGTAAGGGTTTGCGTATCGCGATGCTGACGTCAGCATGATGCAAGCAATGACGTGTTTCAATGATGAGTGTCAGCAGCATGTGATGGTGACACGTATCTGGTACACGTTAGCAGATTTTACTGTGATGTTGACACATGGCAGGCGCATGTTAGCAAGGCGCATTATAGCAAAACGTATCAATGGTTGTAAACTCGTTAAGCAACTGCTACAACAAACCAGATGAGTCTTCCTGCAAAAGGTCTCAAATGTCAATATTGTTGTCCTAATGGAAGCCGAAACTACAATATTAAAGATAGTGAAAATGAAGTTTACATCTGATGATCTCGCAACAAACTTCACTATCATGGTAGTAATTGATTATTTCTCTGTCATTTCTATTGCTGCTAGGTACTTCAAAGCATCTTTGTTGTCTTCATTTCCCACATGATCCATTATAGGCTTAACAGCCTGTAAATTGGAATTTCCAATCAATTGCAAAAATGGATAAAAAGTCATGAGGGTGTGAAATTGGATCAAACTTAAGACACATTTTCTTTGATTCTGAATGAAGTCATTATGTATTAACATAAAAAGAGCCAAACCTTCATGGTGTAAATTTTAGCAAAAAAGGTCTAACGTCATTGTAACACCTACCGTTTTATCTACAACCGCAGTTTTCACAGAAAGAATAAGAGCGGCGATGTTGTAAGCTTTTGATGAGAAGATAATTATACACATGGCTAGAGTAGTAAAGAAGGATCTTCATCTTGATGGCTGCAGTGGCACTGCCAACATGTGAGAGAGCTTCATCAATTGGACTGAAACAGTTTTGATAAAAATGCCAGATTAAATTATTTTTCTCATAAGAAATAGCAGCTTTTCAACTAAAAACACTATATTCCCATCCTATTTACTGAATCAATTCTTGGGTTCTGGGGTCAATGCGGAACCATTCATGTAACTGGATATTAAAATTTTATTCCAAAATTAATTAAGATTATGGTTATATTGTTGTTGACAAAACAAACATATATGCATATATGTAAATATATATTAATCAAAATAATATAATAAATATATTAAGATATAAATAAGCATGCATTCATCATATAACAATATTAGAGTTTAAGAAAACATCATCAAGCTTTCTCCTTTGTGATTTCTTTATGCGTTTCAAGACCTTTCCTTACTTTTTATTCGATATAGTGTACTATATGTTACGCCTCTAGTTAGCACATTAGTCTCTTCAATAAAATAAAAATATCTCACTTGAAAGAATAAAATTAAAAACTCTTTTTATTTTCCTAGTATGTGGACCTTATAATACTATGGATTAGAGAAAAATAATAATTTTCTATTTATGGTAAGTTTGGAGAAACCCTAAGCACCACTCAAGAAGACGTGAAAGAGATAAAAATCACTCCAAAACTGTAACATCCCGAATCCGGGAGATGCTACCGGCAGGGGATATACCGTACTAACCCCATAAGCCTCTGATTCTCCAAGCATAAACAATCATTAATACTTTGTTTTCTAATTATGTCTGTATATATAATATGTATGGGACCGTGGCCCAAGCTTAACAACTTTAACATGCGGACTCAACATCAGTAACTGTAAACATAAAGACATATGCTTTTACATTGACCATCACGTAACCAAAAACTAATACATGACTTTATTTGACATAGACTGGACTCTCACTTTTCTGACTTGGACTAATGGACTCCAAACCCTAGTGACTGCAACAGTATCCGCCCTCGCGAGCTCGTCCGCCGAGAATACCTACAAGTACAGAAAATTGGGAGTGGGGGTTAGATCGTTCTACGATCTAAGTGAGTGAACAGTTTAAAAATAAAAAATGAAATACTAAAATGAAAACAGTTGATTCCGAAATCACAATTCAGAAATAACTTGTATGAAAACTCTTTTCTGAAATCTCATCTGAATTCTCTTCATAAATCTTATATTTCCTGAAAACGGTGTCTGAAAACTTCTTCTAAAATCTGAAACATGTTTCTGAAAAACTGATATCTGAAAACTGATCTTTTTCTGAAAAACTTGACGTATGAGGGCGTTACGTATCGTCGTCCCCCATACGCCTATCTGGATCTAGGAATGTAAAACCATGACTTTGGGGCGTTACGTATCGCTGTCCCCCAAAGCATGCCACTTCTGTCCCTAAAATTGGTGATCTTGAGGCGTTACGTATCGCCGTCCCCTAAGCCACTGAACTAGAGCCGGTAGTGCTGATCAATGCTACTACCTGACCCTGAAACTAGGGTATAGAGGTGTTACGTATCGCCGTCCCCCTAGACCTGAACTAGGATCTGGGGGCGTTACGTATCGTTGTCCCCCTCAGTCATCTACATGTGCACATGTTCTATGTCCGTCAATTCCATATCTGTACAAGTTGCATACTGAGGTGGGTTTTTGCCCCATGCCTCAAAAAAACATAAAACTCATGTCTAAAAATATTTGTTTTAATAAATCATCTTTTAAACATGCTAAACAAACTTTAACTGATAAAGAGATTGGCTAACGCCCTAAAAGCGAAAAAGTAAGTATGTCATCAAAACTGTAAAATAAAATCAGTTTGAGAGAAATAGGTTCACTCACTGTTTGGAAATTGGCTGGCATTACTCACTTGTTGAGAAAACTCTTGTTCCTGCAACGATCTACATTGAATAAACTGAATTAGAATTGAACTAAGAAACGCATTTGGAATTAGGCTAAGATTTTCTTATTCAAGTAAGCATTATCATTCTATAGGTATCGTATACATATCGTGATGTAATAAGTGCATACGAGTTGATACGGGGCTTATAGGGTAGCCTCTAACGCGTTTGGATGAAACTGGGATGACTTGAACTGATTTGGGCCATTATTTGATCACGCGTCGTGACGCAAGGCAGCACGCGTCGCGACGCGGATCATCCAGAGAGGTGCCAAGATTTTTGCCTGTCGCGTCGCGACGTAAATCTCTTGCGAGTCACGACGCGTGAAACCCAAAAATAAACCTTCACAAATTACCAGAATGCCTCACGATGCTCGGTGATTTGCGTCACGACGCAGGGCCAATTTCAGGCCTGAAATCTATCTTCTTCATGTCCTTAAGCCCAACACACTTTCCTTCTTCCCTAATTCAACTCTCATACCACAATTCTATATTCACCATCATAAACATAACCAAAATAATTTTTAAATTTTATTAAATCCATAATCCCCTAATTAACTCAATATCCCAATTTGATTCCTACTTAACATCATTTATATTCATACTTATTAACCACTTAATCATCATCATACCTAAATCACTAACATATTAAAATTATCAAAACATCAATACTCGACATACAAGAATTTGGGTCAATTTACCTTACCATTTCTTTGTGTATTTTCTTATATTTCAAGGTTTCATGGTTGCCAATCTTCTAGCCTCTTCCTCCTTCTCTATTTCTTTCTCTTCTTCTCTCAATTTTCTTCTTTTTCTTCCCTTCTTCCTTTTCCTCTTCTTCTTCCTCTCCTTATTCTCTATTTCTTTCTCCCTCACGGTTTCTTCTTCCTTTTTGGGATATACGAATAGTTCCCCTTACTTGGACCTTCCTCAAAAGAAAAATGTAGAAATGTATGGAATTTACTAGAATGCCCTCAGGTACTATTCATCTAAAATTTTGAAATATGTTTTCGACTCCCTTCTAGTCTGCATTTGGGAAAATGTTCAACGCGAAAGTTGTATATCTCGATCTCAGCTTTCCGACGATATAAAATTCATAAAAATCAGAGTTTGTATGAAAAAGTTATGGTAGAAATACCATAGGCTGTTTGGAGTGGGACATCGTTGTTGGGGTCGGTGCTCAGAGCGCCAATTCCCGGTTGTATTTCTGTTGAATACTTCTATAAAACATTATTATTATGAATAATATATGCAGTTTCTATAATATAATCTATCTTTTAATATGGTAAAGACGTATTGACCTTAGAATGATTAGTCATGGTACTGTTGTAAAAGCGTCGCAATGGACATTGAGTAGTATCATGACGTTGTCATTCTCAGACAGTTCCTGGTCAAGGTTTACACTACTTGGTCAGTATAGTAAACCCGTTGAGACCAGTACATGTCGTATACTGGAATATTTGATTCCAATGGTTTCTCAATGAACCATTAGTCTTGGAGACTAGTATAGACGTGTAGGTGTTTATAGCGGATAAACACTGAACGACTCACCGAAGATTCTTAATGGATGGTACACCAGCGTCAATAAGAATCTTCTTGGGTTGAGTAGCACTTGTGATTCTTAGACTTGAGATGCCATTGTGGGCACATGAGACATCTTCTACACTTAGACGGCAGTCACGTCACCGATCTATTAAGATCAGACCTCCGCCTGTTCGTTGGGTGTAGATAGATCCTCAGGGTGTCCTATGTGTATCAAGATAGGATCCGTCAGTTCTGTGTACCAGAGCATAGGTAGTCCATATGATTAGCAATCAGATAAAACCATGGGCCCGTGGTAAAGTTTAGAAGCTAGTTCTAAACATTCTTTTGAGATTGCTAATAGAATAGTCGACTGGATAATCCCGATAGAGATTTGACGTTTATATCTATATCTCTGGGATTTATCCGGATACCTGTGACGGAGTAATCATACATTTGCCATGACCTCGACCTGTATGGTTCAGCGAGATTATCCGTGATCGTCATAATCTACGGGTGGATAGATTATGGACACGAAATTAGATTTCGTGACGGATATACCTGAATCTAGAGAGTCTCAATAATGAAACATACTCGTAGAGCACTAGAGCAACATTAATAAATAATATTGATTATTTATAAAGTCGTTTAAAGGTTAAACGCAAGATACGTGCTAAAAGAACTAAATAGTCATTTGCTTAATTATTGTGTATTTACATTTAATACTTGATTAATTTAAATACACATTAATTAATAGTCAAAATGAGTTATTTGACTTATATCCTAAATGAATATATGTTTTTAATATTTAATGTAAATATTATACATATATTTAATATATTTGTATTTGATTAATTAATTAATTATTTAATTGTTAAATGATTAAATTAATTAAAATATAAATATCTTACATTAGGATATACTAAGTAAATGATGTTAGTTGCAATTGTTGACTTAAATAAATATCTATAAAGTAGTTTTAGATATTTATATTAAGATAACAAATGCATTTGTAATGAAAATGAAATGAAAAACTTGTAATTTCATGCTTGTTGAATTCGGCCATAGGCTAATTTGCACAAGTATAAATTGTTTTCATTTGCTTTTCATTTGGTTAACCTAATACATTTCAAAAAACATAAATCTCCATTGAAGAAGCTAAAGGAACTTTGAGAAAAAGAAAGACAAAATAAAAAAGGCTTGGAAATTTAGTAAGTTTCTCAAACTTGCTATTAGTAAGGAATTTGTTCCTTAGGTTCTAGGCTTTAATATATGATATTCTTAGGATGTCTCTTTATTTGTTCCTTGTGGTTTTTGTTGATGGAAGTTTTGGTGAAGTGTGAAGCATGTGTAATGAAGGAAGTGTATAACTATTGTAGTAATAAACTTTCTTTTAAGGTTTTAGAAACCATGTTGCTAATCTAGAGTTGTTGACCCACTCTTAAATGACCTAGATTTTTATCTTGAGTTGTTTCATTGTGTTGAGACTTGGATTGGATGGAAGAATGATGATTGAAACATTTGATTTAACCAATTTGGTCTAATTTGTCCAATTTGATGAAATTGAGAAATTAGGGTCCATGACCAATTCCAAATTTGGGGCTTTTCATATATGTTGTGTATTTGGGTGTTTATATGATGCATATAAAGTTTCATGTTGATTGGATTACATTAGGATGTGTTTTGAAGCATGAAATGACCAAATGGCCAAAATGTGCACTAATGAGTGCATTCGGCCTTGATGATGATTTTTGGGTTTTTTGTTGCTTTTTTTGTTTTGATGTTTTGAACATGCTAAGTTCATCTTAGAAATGATTTAGAATCATTCAAAATTGATTTGATCAATTTCGGACTAAAATGGACAAAAATACAAAGTAAGGGTATTTCGGTAAATTCACTTAAATATGATTTATTGAATTTATTTTCATAATTTGATTATTGGAATGTTAAATAAATATGTTTATTTAATTAATCCGAGAAAAATTTTTGAAATCGGAAAATACGATTTTCCACCGCTTCCGCTGCGTTACCGGATTCACCCCCTGAAAACCCATACAATCGTAACATCTAATGTCGGATTCTCGAAATATCTACCGATATTCATCTCACGAAAACACATGTTCCCAAACATGGTTTATATTTTGTGACACTCACATCATAGTGTAACAATGGTCAAAAACCCCGGTCGTTACAAATTCTCCCCCCTTAAAAGGGATTCGTCCTCGAATCCTTTTTTTTTTAAACTTAGGATATTACCCTAGGTCACATAGTTCACGGGTCCTTTCTATTCAATAAGCTTAAACTGACTTCATACTTGTAACCATCTTTATTTCCATCTGCTAAAACGCTTTCTTCATTAATCCACGCTAACCAATTTCACTATATCTAGGTGACTAAGATCTCCGTTAAACCGATCATTCATTCTGTTTCCAATGAATACTTCTTAGCCGTTCTCTTGCCTTAAATTTTATTTCATACCTTATGCTTCTCTAAGTCTTGATCGAGAGGGAACTTCTCGCCTTGTTTTCATAAAATTTCTGCTGATATATTTTACACTACGGCCATACTATAGTTCTTAGATTTTTCACTATATTTTACTTACACCAGCTATTAATCGCATGTGCTATCAGTTCTGAATGGTATTAGATAATTTGATTTTCTTACTGAGGATTCAACGCCTTTTTAACTTGTTTCGTATAACCATTGGGCTAGACTTTCCAACCTTTACTTGTTTCATCTTTGAAAGTACCGTAAGTCTTGTAATGAGGTTCTTCACTTATACCTTAACTCTGGAAGGCATATAAATACATCTATTCATGCCCAGTTGTTGATCAATAACGTTTTACAACTTTCTTTGCTTCTTGGAGTGTAGGGTCTAATTCTTTATGTACCTCATGTTCACTATTATTGATTACCAATGAGTTGGTACTAAAGAGGTTAGTTCCGGTAGCTTCTCTGGGGCTTAACTGTATATATATTTTTGCTTAAACTGTACTTTTGTTAATAATGCGAACGATGTCATTTCGGTTCTAGCTACAGTTCATACTTTCTTTATACCCTACTTCTATTGCTACTAAGTTTGATTACGGTGGTCCAAATTAACCTTGTTCTCTATAGTTTAATGCCGCCAAGGATCATTTCTCATATACATGCAAATATATATACACCTTGAGAACTCAATCGTCACGCTAATTGCAACTTTACAGTAACTTATCTTCTCAATTCCATGATATACTACATATCTACCAAATCACCCATACTCGTGGCTTAGTCCGTCTCAAACCCGTAGTGATTTGATCAACTAAGATTGGGGCTGAGTAATTAATGTGCTTTACATGAGCTAATACATAAGGGATCTTTAATTTCATTCTGATACTAAGAAACTTTATTGTTACTCACTTTTATTTTTGCTTATTAGGTATTCTCTCTGACCGTTGTTGTACCTAGATATCTTTACTTCCAAACCTTTTCCTTAGTATTCTTTTCATCTTCTACTTTATCTCACTCTACAATGAGAACTTCCTTGGTCTATTTCTCTATTTTTTTACTTGAGGGATATATTCGTTCTTTACGTATCCACTTATTACACTCTAATTTTGGTTCCTCGTACCTTCGTCGTTACTTAACTACTATTTATTCTCTGTATCACTCCATCTGTATACTCCTCTCCTAACTTTTTTGCTCAGAGCTGTGACTTATTTATATTACGTTGTTAAAGTACGTGTGAAGGTTTTAAGTTCCGGTTCTCTTTCACTATACTTTCACTTATTCCTGGGAGTATCTTGAGGCAACCTTGAAAGTCCAACTTGCTATTATTGTCTATCGAGGGTTGGGAGGGTGGGAACTTATCCTGAGGATTTCCTACACTATGGTACTACTTATTAAAAACTATATGGTTTACTCTCTCCTGCTGTACCTCTGATTATTTTTTATTATCGAATATACTACCTCCTCTGTGAAATTCCATATAGTCATATTTTCTAAAAACTTTATTACACTACCCATGTACTTCTCTCTATTTAGTCTCTGTCATTAGCCTTCTGAAGTTGTCCCTTTATCTCTCTGAGTGTCGCTATACTCTCTTTACTATTCTTCCTTAAGAAACTTACATCGTTACACTAATTCATTTATTGTCTCAATTTCTTAAACTCCTTACACCTTTACTTTCCTGAAAACTCTATCAACTTAGATTGTTTAGGACATCTCATACTAAACCTTTAGTTCAGTATTACCTTTTACCTGGTCTTTTTCTTCTCAATACCATGAGACTCTTTGTAAGTTGTACACTATATTCCTGAGAGTCATTCTCCTTGGTCGCTTCATATTTCTAGGTCTTACTTCCTTAAGAATCTATTGGTTCAATAGTTGCTTCCAAACTTGGCTCAACTTATCATGACTTTGAACTACTCTAACTTATGCTTCTTATCTAGGTTTCATTGGACTCACCAATCTGGCTGCCTAGCCATCTCGCAAATCATTTATTCTGTTAATGGCTTTTCTTTACTGATCATTCACTTTACTAGGCTCTAAGTTGAGGAGTGAGCATATTCATTCCATAAGAATCTATAAGTACGCATTTCTGATTTACACTTAAGCTCAGTGATGATCTGGTTGGGTGTTTGCATACTTTACTAGAATCAAGGTTTCTGGAAGGAAGGGTCATCATTTGTTTTACATGAGCCTGATCAACTACTCTTTGTCTTGGGGCCCCGCAACTACTATCAATTTTCTATGCTACTAACTTCTTAATTTATTAACTATTTTCCTGAATGTACAGAATTTACGTGTTACCTTTCGCGTCCTTCTATATAACCTCCATATCTTAACTTTTGGTTCTCAGTTATACTACCAATGATAGTGGTGACTGATACTTCCGGTTACTTCTAAATCACCAATCTCCGTTCTTGCTATAAATTTTGACTTTGGCACTTTAATATACTATCCTTACTGACACTCTTATCACTCCCAAGTGTTTCTAACTTTTCGAGTTTATCCCTGTATACTTCACGGATTTCTACTGACTTAGGCTGATCTATGGGTTCTACTATATTTGGTCTATCTGTGGACTCCTACTAGTCTTGCAAATCTCGCTCTGACTTGCGATCTTTGGGTTACCCTGGGTTCTCTTCTTTATATCCTTGAAACTTCTTTGATTCATCTTCTAGGTGGTTTTCCTTCCAAGGTCTTCCCATTTCTTAAGATGGACTCTCGTTGGGTTTTTCTTACGGTCGCCTATATCTATGCTAGTAGGAACTGCTTTATATCTCGTCGGTTATTTCTTTATGTCTCAATGGGTTTCTATATCCTTATTTTGGTACTCTATGTCCTGATAGAGTCTATGCTCATGTAGAATAGGTATGAGATAGGCTCTGTCAGAACAGCTTCCTTAACTGGTATCACTAAATTATCGCAAACTAGGTAACTTAGGGTCTCTAGTTGTTTTTATTTATGACCTTTATTTATCTGTTTGAGGACATGGGTCTGGGTTTGGGGATATGGAGTTCTCTTTATCCTCCTTGGCATCTCCATCTATTAGAATTCTCCACGATTATTCCTGATTTCTTACTTCTTTTGCCTTATGGTTATCATTGGTTATTAGGGAACTCGCTATCTATATGAGATGCTTAAGGACTATTGAACATGCTTGGAAGAATTTTTCTGAGGAGAAAATGAATCTGTTGGGAGGGAAGAAACTCTACTCAAGTCTACTCGATATTTTACTCTCGTTCATGTTTGCTATTCTCTTTTTTATTACTAGTTCTGATATTATCTTTTACTATCTAACTCTGTGTCTCTGGTTCTTTCTACTATAGGTTCTGGAATTTTCTTATCTATCTGCTTCTGTACCTCTATCTCTATTTACTTCTGATTGCTTAGATATATACATTCTATCTTTTACTTTTCTTTCTAACTTTTTCTTGGATGGGTACTCATGAGACATTTCTACCTCTTTCTGTCCCTTTATCTTTCCTTGTCTCTGGCTGTCTAAACATCCAAACATTCTTTTTTACTTTCTCATAGCTTTCTTATCCCATATCTTTAGGTAACCTTTCTTAAATCATTACTGTTTAATTTTATAGCTTACTCTAGACCTCTGGTAATAAGCCAGGATAACTGCAAGAGAATTCTTAACTTGGATCTAAAGGGTCGTTGTTCTCGTAAGGAAAACTATTCGATTAGTCTGGGAAGGCTTACTAACTTGTCTATAAAACTTTGAGGACGTACTCGAGGATCAGATACTGGAGAGGTAGTGTCTTGCATACGAGCATCCCGGACATATGCATACAAGACCCCAACATTCTACCCACTGCAGTCAATGAATCCATAGACCATGCTCTGATACCATTTTTGTAACATCCCCAATCCGGGAGATGCTACCGGCAGGGGATAGACCGTACTAACCCCATAAGCCTATGATTCTCCAAGCATAAACAATCATTAATACTATGTTTTCTAATTATGTATGTATATATAATATGTATGTGACCGTGGCCCAAGCTTAACAACTTTAACATGCGGACTCAACATCAGTAACTGTAAACATAAAGACATATGCTTTTACATTGACCATCACATAACCGAAAACTAATACATGACTTTATTTGACTTAGACTGGACTCTCACTTTTCTGACTTGGACTGATGGACTCCAAACCCTAGTGAATGTAACAGTATCCGTTCTCCCGAGCTCGTCCTCCGAGAATACCTACAAGTACAGAAAACTGGGAGTGGGGGTTAGATCGTTGTACGATCTAAGTGAGTGAACAGTTTAAAAATAAAAACTAAAATACTAAAATAAAAACAGTTGATTCTGAAATCATAATTCAGAAATAACTTGTATGAAAACTCTTTTATGAAATCTCATCTGAATTCTCTTCATAAAACTTATCTTTCCTGAAAACGGTAACTTCTTCTGAAATCTGAAACATGTTTATGAAAAACTGATATCTGAAAACTGATCTTTTTCTGAAAAACTTGACGTGTGAGGGCGTTACGTATCGCCGTCCCCTATACGCCTATCTGGAGCTAGGAATGCAAAACCATCACTTTGGGGCGTTACGTATCGTCGTCCCCCAAAGCATGCCACTTCTGTCCCTGAAACTGGTGGTCTTGGGGCATTACGTATCGCCGTCCCCCAAACCACTGAACTAGAGCCGGTAGTGCTGATCAATGCTACTACCTGACCCTGAAACTAGGGTCTAGGGGCGTTACGTATCGCCGTCCCTCTAGCCCTGAACTAGAATCTGGGGGAATTACGTACCGCCGTCCCCCCAGTCCTCTACATGTGCACATGTTCTCTGTCCGTCAATTCCATATATGTATAAGTTGCATACTGAAATGGGTTTTTGCCTCATGCCTCGAAAAAACATAAAACTCATGTTTAAAAACATTTGTTTTTCTAAATCATCTTTTAAACATGCTAAACAAACTTTAACTGATAAAGAGATTGGCTAACGCCCTAAAAGCGAAAAAGTAAGTCTGTCATCAAAACTGTAAAATAAAATCAGTTTGAGAAAAAGAGATCCACTCACTATTTGAAAATTGGCTGGCATTACTCACTTGCTGAGAAAACTCAAGTTCCTGTGACGATCTACATCGAATAAACTGAATTAGAATTGAACTAAGAAACGCACTTGGAATTAGGCTAAGATTTTCTTATTCAAGTAAGCATTATCACTCTATGGGTATCGTATACATATCATGATGTAATAAGTGCATACGAGTTGATACGGGGCTTATAGGGTAGCCTCTAACGCGTTTAGATGAAACTGGGTTGACTTGAACTGATTTGGGCCATTCTTTCATCGCGCGTCGCGACGCAAGGCAGCACGCGTCGCGACGCGGATCATCTAGAGAGGTGCCCGGATTTTTGCCTGTCGCGTCGCGACGCATAAAACCCAGAAACAAACCTTCAAAAATTACCAGAACGCGTCGCGATGCTGGGTGATTCGCGTCGCAACGCAGGGCCAATTTCAGGCCTGAAATCCATCTTCTTCATGTCCTTAAGCCCAACACACTTTACTTCTTCCCTAATTCAACTCTCATACCACAATTCTATATTCACCATCATAAATATAACCAAAACAATCTTTAAAATTTCTTAAATTCATAATCCCCTAATTAACTCAATATCCCAATTTGATTCCTACTCGACATCATTTATATTCATACTTATTAACCACTTAATCCTCATCACACCTAAATCACTAAAATTTTAAAATTATCAAAGCATCAATACTTAACATACAAGAATTTGGGTCAATTTGCCTTACCCTTTCTTTGTATATTTTCTCATCTTTCAAGGTTTCATAGTTGTCAATCTTCTAGCCTCTTCCTCATTCTCTCTTTCCTTCTCTTCTTCTCTCTATTTTCTTCTTTTTCTTCCATTCTTTCTCTTCTTCTTCTTCTTCTTCATCTTTTCCTTCTTTTCTTTCTCCCTCACGGTTTCTTCTTCCTTTTTGGGATATATGAATAGTTCCCTTTTTATACTTGGTCCTTCCTCAAAAGAAAAATGTAGAAAAATATAGAAACTTATGGAATTTACTAGAATGCCCTCGGGTACTATTCATCTAAAATTTTGATATGTGTCTTCGACTCACTTCTGGTTCGAATTTGGAAAAATATTTAACACGGAAGTTGTAGATCTCGATCTCAGCTTTCCGACGATATAAAATTCATGAAAATCAGAGTTTGTATGAAAAAGTTACGATCCAAATACCATGAGCTATTCAGAGTGGGACATCGTAATATCTAATGTCGGATTCTCGAAAAATCTACCGATATTCATCTCACGAAAACACTTGTTCCCAAACATGGTTTATATTTTGTGACACTCGTCTTACAGTGTAACAATGGTCGAAAACCCCGGTCGTTACAAAAACAACCAAGGAGAGGCATGATGTTATTTTGCTCGAAATTTCTCTTTATTTATAGAAAGGAAGTGACTTCGTGTGTCCTAATGTGCTGAGGATACTCAAAAATCTATTTCCAAATCAAACTTAATCAATTAATGATACTTTACAAGATTTCCTAAGCTTGTTTAAGAAAGAATCCTCCATGAATATATATTCTAATTATTACTTAATTAATTAGGGTGCTAACCCACTAAATTAAAACTCATTAGATTAAATATTATTTTAGGCTTTTAATTAATTTGATGTAATTAATCAATTGATCAATTAACAGTTAATTAGTTTATATTTAATTAACAATTAATTAAATATAAATTTATATTTAAATAAATATCTAACACTTGTTTAGGAAAGAATTCTACATAAATATATATTCTATTTATGACTTAATTAATTAGGGTATTAGCCCACTAAATTTAGACCCATTAGAATAAATATTATTTTGAGCTTTTAATTAATTTGATTTAATTAATCAATTAATAATTAACAATTAATTATTTTATATTTAATTAGAAATTAATTAAATATAGATTTATATTTAAATAAATATCCAACACTTATTTAAATAATAAATCCAAGTTAATATTCCATTAAATAGATTTTAATCTTATTAAAATATTAATATTCTAATACTACATATTAGAACATTCATTTTAATTGAAAAAATAATTTTTCCAAAAAAATTTCATAATCTTTTTGTTAACTCTTTAATTATCAACATCATTTGAATTTGTTTTATTTCTGAAGACTATAAGAAGTACGACTGTCCTAGGTTATCAACTAGCAGAGAGAAAATATTAACTCCTTAATATTTCATCTTTTGACATCCCACAGATCTGTTGGGGTTTTAGGCAAAGGGTGCAGCGGAAGCGCGGTTCGGGCGAAATCGTAATTTAAAACTTTTTCAAATTACCGAATAAATTATTCAATATCTAATATGAATAATTTATTCATATTTCACCTAAACCTATTGTAGGCATTGCATTTTTGCATGTGAAACCCGATGATGAGTCTCAGTTGGAGGCACTACCTTTTTTAAGTTAAGGATATTGCGGGAAACGGACGTCGGAAGGGGAAATTCAGAATAAGTATGTCGTCAAGTTCATTTCACAAGTTCACTGTTTTTGTTCATGCTGCGTTCGTTAACACGTTCGAACGTCAAACAGATTGCGGGCGTTCGTGCAGCGTTATAAGAGGCGTTCGAACGGTGTCGGTATTTCTGGTTTTGCTGCTAGGCCCACACGCCCAAGGCACTTAAATTACACCCAAATTAAATCAAATATAATTAAATTAAACATTGAATTAAATAAAATAATTAAACCATTTACCAATTAAATAAAACATAAAATATAATCATACCTAATTTAGATAAATCAAATATATTAACTTCCTAACTAAACAAAATCATATACTAAATTAAAAAGATGTCATAACAAATTAAATCACTCATAACCAATTTAAAGATATTGACTTCCTAATCTAAACCAAATTTGTCCCCCTTCAATCTTTGACTTTCCTTGCTCAACACAAAATCAAATCCATTCCTTGTGAGACAAGGAGTAGCCCTAGCCATTCTCTATATAAACAACCTCTCACCAAGACATGACTCCCCTAGCTCATACACATATAGTTCACGCCCATCACAAGAAGAAAACAAGCAAAGAATTTCCCATCACCTTCACACAATATCATTCACAGTAATAGTAAAAAGAAGTAAAAACAATTTCTCTCATATACCTCCTTCAATAACCGAAACAACCACCCCTCCTCCAAGTCCCTCCATAGCCGAATACACAGCCCCATACCACAGCCTTAGGACACGCAAATACAGTCCCTAAAATCCTTAAAATGGTAACATAAAAACTGCACTTAAAACCCACAAAAAAAACACTCAAAACAGTCCGTTGAAATGTCAAAACAGTGACCTGAACAGTGAGCAAAAAATACAGAGGAAACAGCAGCAAAACGGAGGCCGAACAGCAGCAAAACGGAGGCCGAACAGCAAGCAAAACAGCAAAACAGTGAGCTAAGACGCTAAACCAGTGAACCAGATAAATATGCATGTATTACGAAATATTGTATGTTGTGGCCTTGGAATAAAATGAAAGATGTGTCAACTCTCGCGGTATATCGGATGGAAACCCGGACATAAATTTCATAGCCGATTCCGAATGGACGGTAGTATGATCTGTACTCGGGATACAACTCCACATACCGCTTGAGTAAACGGCACCTTCTTTTGTTTTATATTGCTTTGATTTATTATTTTTCGTCATTTGAATTCTGCATGTTACTTGTTTATACATGACGCAATCGAGTTCATGGGCTTAGTAAGTCGGATTAAAGGTCCCCTATTTGGAGGGGTTAAAAATCCTTTAACAAGATGTTTTGCCGCACCGGTTGATGTGTGTTCGATTGGATGTAAGATATGTTCAATCGGGCATACTAAGTTTGATGTTATTGTCTTTATTTTTGTATGTATGACGCAATCGAGTGCATGGGCTTAGTAAGTCGGATTAAAGGTCCCCTATTTGGAGGGGTTAAAAATCCTTTACCATGATGCTTTGTCGCGCCGGTTGGTGTGTATTCGATTGGATGTGAGATGAGTTCAATCAGATACGTGAGGTCCCACATGGTGGATTTGTTTGTCTATGAATGTGTTGCATGCATCAGGTCTGGTTCCGTTCGAACGCGTTCTCGAATGCCATACGAACGTGAACCTTCTGTTTATCATTCGAACGCATCCTCGAACGCTACGCGAACGCGCACGCATTTTCTTAGTGTTCATGCATCAGGTCTGGTTCCGTTCGAACGCGTTCGCGAACGCCATACGAACGTGAACCTTCTGTTTACCGTTCGAACGTGTTATCAAACGCTACGTGAACGCGCACGCATCTTCTTAGTGTTTCATGCATCAGATCTGGTTCCGTTCGAACGCGTTCTCAAACGCTATACGAACGCGAACCTTCTGTTTACCGTTCGAACGCGTTCTTGAACGCTACGCGAACGCGCACCCACTGAACTGAGTTATTTTCATCAGATTTCGCATATAATTATCCCTAGTAGCTATTCCTTCGTATGATGAACCTGATTGTTTCTATGCATTATGCAAGACTGTGTAGGTGTCGTTCATCTGTATTCCCCACATGTATGAGTATAATATGCTTGTTAACTTGTATGCTTGACATATGTTAATCTTTATGTATGCAAATTGAGACATAGATTACATGCAAATAGGCTGTATGCAAATTCGGATATGTGTTACATGTAAATTTAGATGAACTTGTTGATGTATGCATGAGAACTTAGAAGCATGATACTCTTGGAAATAAGTGTCACTTAAGCTTGATTAAATTATTGCACAAATCCTTTCATTACAAGTGACATAAGTAAGGGACCATTCCGAACCCAACGGTTTGAGGTCTTCCCTTGCGAGGGGTGAGTGCGGCCTTAAATCTCATTTTCCCGGTTCACACCGGGTGGCGACTCCATTATTTCTCCGGTTTAGTCCCCCGTGGCTACTCCGTACTCCCAACTAGGCCGCGAGCCTAGAACAGCATGCATCGCCCAGTTTTTGTGTCCCACAGTCTGGCGACTGCACTGGGGATAGAGAATCGGCCCCGAAATATTGTCTTGTAATGTTTGGATTTATGTTCTAATTGACCGTGTCTATAGTGGATAAAATGGGGGTTTAATCAAGGGCATTTTGAGGCTAGGTAATGGTTTGGTGTCTTTCTTCATTCACTACCTTCCTAGAAGGAAAAGCTGTGAAGGCACCTATATAGCCATCTACCCGTAGCCTATTGTGATGGACTAATTTGGAGGACTCGTTGTTTATTCCTGACACCAAGCGATAAGAGCCTAAGAGGCTAGGGTACTTAAGAGAGCCTCGCTCCACCCTCCCTCTGGGGAATCTACAATGGGAAATCCATTTGACAGTCAGTCACACACCATAGCTCATTGGCACGTACCTTAGTGTATAAAAAAGGGTATGCTCACTTGGTCGCTCGAACCCTTGATTGGGGAGACCTAGTTGTGGGCCATCCTTCACCGGTGAGAGCCTTTGTCTACACTCTTGCGAACCCACCCATAGACCGGGTTTATATGGTTAAAGTAACAATTATTTCCTTGAATATGTGCTTGTGGACCATCATCATTTGGATTCAGTTGGACTATTGTCATAAATGAGAACTTGCTGGGCCATTTAAACTGGGGCGAGTTCGTACCTTATGACCATTAGGCCCAAAGCTTCTGAAATATTGATGGGCCATTCTGTAGAAATCATTGTTTTATGTTTGCATTATCTTTCTTTTATGCTTGTGTTTGGGAACATCGTCGTTTAGATCCATTTGGACCATTTGTCATGGGATATGGGCTTGTTGGGCCATTTAAACTGGGACAAGAACGTATTTTATGATGATTGGGCCAAAGGCTTCTAAGTGATTGATGGGCCACTTTGTGCTTGTGTTCGAAAATTACCATTTGGATTTAGTTGGCTCCTTGCCATGAGATGTGAACTCGTTGGGCCATTTAAACTGGGATGAGTTCACTCCTATGACAATTAGCCCGAAAGCTTCTAAAATGATAACGGGCCGATTTGTTTGAAAACTGTAATTAATTTAGTATGTTAAATATGTTACATGCATCTCATGCACCTCATACATACATATATCATGTTAACACCATCTATATCTCAAAAAGACATCATAGATACCGTTTGGGTTAGAGAAGGAACAAGGCTCATTAAAAGAACAGTAACAGTCATGAGTGAATCCGGTAATGAGGTATCCCGTATGGATCAGCTAGAGAACGGTCTCGCCAAGATTACTGAACAGTTGCAAGCCTTGACTACTGTTGTGGCTGGTATGGTTGTGCCCCGTGCTGGGGGAAATTCTGAGAATGTGAGGCGTGAAGAGCCTCTGAATGGGTTGGGGGATGATATCCCCAATTTTGACGATGATATGGCAGAGTATGCAGCAGGCAGAAAAGACAGAATAGCCATTCAGAAGTTAGCTTCCCAGTATGTGACTTTGAAAGGGGAACTGTACAATAGGCAAGCAAACGGTATTCAGTTGAAGTGTTTGAGAAAAGAAGAAGCTCAGCATGTAATGGAAGAAATACACGCCGGGGTATGTGGTCCGCACATGAACGGGTTGAATCTGTCCCGCAAGATAGTGAGACAAGGTTTTTATTGGTCAACCATGGAAACAGACTGCACGAAGATGGTAAAGCACTGTCATGACTGTCAAGCACGGTAATTTGAATCACTTACCACACACAGAATTGCACGGGTTGTCAGAGCCGTGGCCTTTCTCAGCATGGGGAATTGATATGATTGGAGAAATTCGACAAAATGCATCGAATGGGAATCGCTTCATAGTAGTGGCCGTAGATTACTTCTCGAAGTGGGTGGAAGCCGAATCATTCCGCAATGTTACAGCAAAACAGATGGCAAGGTTTATAGCTCGGAACCTCATTTGTCGGTATGGTATGCCGCATCATGTAGTGACAGACAACAGAGTTCACTTTCAAGGAGAGACGAAGGCAATGTTACAGAGGTACGGGATAGGCCACCATAAGTCATCACCGTACAGGCCGCAGGCAAATGGGGCAGTTGAGGCAGCCAACAAGACTATAAAGACGATTTTAGCCAAGATGACAGAAAATTGCAGAGATTGGACCGAGAAATTACCGTATGCTTTGTGGGGGTATAGAACATCAGTAAGAACAACAACATGGGCCACACCTTACTCTTTGGTCTATGGAATGGAAGCAGTATTGCCAGTAGAAGTGGAAATATAGTCCATGAGGGTATTAGCAGAGGCAGAATTACCGGAATAGGAGTGGGCCGCACAGAGGTTTGATCAGTTATCACTATTGGATGAGAAGAGAACGAAGTCTTTGTATCACATGCAGTTGTATCAGAAGAGACTAACCCGAGCATTCAACAAGAAAGTACGTCCCACCAAGATCAGAAAGGGTGATTTGGTACTTAAGCAGTCGAGGCCGTCGACGACAGATCCGAGAGGAAAATTCAGACCTAACTGGGAAGGACCTTACATAGTGCAGAAGGTAATGGGAAATGGAGCAGTGAGGCTATCAGACTTGGAAGGAAACGAGTTCACTGAGCCGATCAACGTGGACAGATTGAAATAGTACTTTGCCTGAGGAATAAAGGACCGAGCAGTCATCAAGAGTACCGGCAGAAGACCTAACCCAACGGAGTAGGAAAATCATTCATGCATACATGTAACATTGCATTCTTTCCGTGTTTGTTTTTGTTTTGTGTTCGCAGGTTCGAAGAAAAGAGAAAGCGGCAGAAATGAGCCAAACAGCGTCAGCACAGTTTCAGTTTTGGGGATGAGTCCCAGGGGGTGAGGCCCACATCAGTAATTTTTTGGGATAAGTCCCAGGGGGTGAGGCCCATATCGGTTTGGGGGGCGAAGCCCCACATCATCATCAGTTTGAGGGTGAGGTCCCTATTGTCAGCGGTGTTGGGTCGAGGTGCCCAAGGTCGAGGTGCTTGTCGGTTGTAGTTCCGGGATGCGTCCCAGGGTCGAGGCGCCCACTACACCATCAGTTTGAGGGCGAGGTCCCTATTGTCAGCTGTGTTGGGTCGAGGTGCCCAGGGTCGAGGTGCCCCCGTTGTCGGTTGTAGTTCCGGGATACTCCCAGGGTCGAGGTGCCCACTACATCATCATATTGAGGGCGAGGTCCCTATTGTCAGCGGTATTTGGTCAAGGTGCCCAGGGTCGAGGAGCCCCCGTTGTCAGTTGCAGTTATTGGGATGCGTCCCAAGATTGAGGTCCACTACAGCACCAACTCAGCTCGAGGCAGCAGACGAGCTAGGTAAGTGAAAATACATTGCATAACTTTGATAGGATTGTTCAAAGTCACACATGCACAAGTCCCATCAAAGTGGGGGTGACTGTAGGCATTGTATTTTTGCATGTGAAACCCGATGATGAGTCTCAGTTGGAGGCACTACCTTTTTTAAGTTAAGGATATTGCGGGAAACGGATGTCGGAAGGGGAAATTCGGAATAAGTATGTCGTCAAGTTCATTTCACAAGTTCACTGTTTTCGTTCGTGCTGCGTTCGTTACCGCGTTCGAGCGTCAAACAGATTGCGGGCATTCGTGCAGTGTTCTAAGAGGCGTTCGAACGGTGTCGGTATTTCTGGTTTTGCTGCTAGGCCCACACGCCCAAGGCCCTTAAATTACACCCAAATTAAATCAAATATTAATAAATTAAACATTGAATTAAATAAAATAATTAAACCATTTACCAATAAATAAAACATAAAATATAATCATACCTAATTTAGATAAATCAAATATATTAACTTCCTAACTAAACAAAAACATATACTAAAATAAAAAGATGTCATGCCTAATTAAATCACTCATAACCAATTTAAAGATATTGACTTCCTAATCTAAACCAAATTTGTCCCCCCTCAATCTTTGACTTTCCTTGCTCAACACAAAATCAAATCCCTTCCTTGTGAGACAAGGAGTAGCCCTAGCCATTCTCTATATAAATAACCTTTCACCAAGACATGACTCCCCTAGCTCATACACATATAGTTCACGCCAATCACAAGAAGAAAACAAGCAAAGAATTTCCCATCACCTTCACACAATATCATTCACAGTAATAGCATAAAGAAGTAAACAATTTCTCTCATATACCTCTTCAATAACCGAAAAAACCACCCCTCCTCCAAGTCCCTCCATAGCCGAATACACAGCCTCATGCCACAGCCTTAGGACACGCAAATACAATCCCTAAAATCCTTAAAACGGTAACATAAAAACTGCAATTAAAACCCACAAAAAAAAAACACTCAAAACAGTCCGTTGAAACTTCAAAACAGTGACCTGAACAGTGAGCAGAAAATACAGAGGAAACAGCAGCAAAACGGAGGCCGAACAGCAGCAAAACGGAGGCCGAACAGCAAGCAAAACAGCAAAACAGTGAGCTAAGACGCTAAACCAGTGAACCGGAGAAGTTGAGGAGCTTTACCCTTCCGACGTCCGTGAAACGCAAGTCTGAAAGTCGGCAAAAAAGGTTAGACCTGAGGGTATTTTCCACATTCATTTTCTGTTTTATTTTTATTATTTATTGAGTATTGTTCGCATGATTATCATGTTAAAATGCATGTTGTGGCCCTTGAGTAGATAAATATGCATGTATTACGAAATATTGTATGTTGTGGCCTTGGAATAAAATGAAAGATGTGTCAACTCTCGCGGTATATCGGATGGAAATCCGGACATAAATTTCATAGCCGATTCCGAATGGACGGTAGTATGATCTGTACTCGGGATACAACTCCACGTACCGCTTGAGTAAACGACACCTTCTTTTGTTTTATATTGCTTTGATTTATTTATTTTTCTTCATTTGAATTCCGCATGTTACTTGTTTATGTATGACGCAATCGAGTGCATGGGCTTAGTAAGTCGGATTAAAGGTCCCCTATTTGGAGGGGTTAAAAATCCTTTACCACGATGATTTGCCGCACCGGTTGATGTGTGTTCGATTGGATGTAAGATATGTTCAATCGGGCATACTAAGTTTGATGTTATTGTCTTTATTTTTGTATGCATGACGCAATCGAGTGCATGGGCTTAGTAAGTCGGATTAAAGGTCCCCTATTTGGAGGGGTTAAAATCCTTTACCACGATGCTTTGTCACGCCGGTTGGTGTGTATTCGATTGGATGTGAGATGAGTTCAATCAGATACGTGAGGTCCCACATGGTGGATTTGTTTGTCTATGAATGTGTTGCATACATCAGGTCTGGTTCCGTTCGAACGCGTTCTCGAACTCCACACGAACGTGAACCTTCTGTTTACCGTTCGAACGCGTCCTCAAATGCTACGCGAACGCGCACGCATTTTCTTAGTGTTTCATGCATCAGGTCTGGTTCCGTTCGAACGCGTTCTCGAACGCCCCACAAACGTGAACCTTCTGTTTACCGTTCGAACGCGTTATCAAACGCTACGTGAACGCGCACGCATCTTCTTAGTGTTTCATGCATCAGGTCTGGTTCCGTTCGAACGCGTTCTCGAACGCTATATGAACTCGAACCTTCTGTTAACCGTTCGAACGCGTTCTCGAACGCTACGCGAACGCGCACCCACTGAACTGAGTTATTTTCATCAGATTTTGCATATAATTATCCCTAGTAGCTATTCCTTCGTATGATGAACCTGATTGTTTCTATGCATTATGCAAGACTATGTAGGTGTCGTTCATCTGTATTCCCAACATGTATGAGTATAATGTGCTTGTTAACTTGTATGCTTGACATATGTTAATCTTTATGTATGCAAATTGAGACATAGATTACATGCAAATAGGCTGTATGCAAATTCGGATATGTGTTACATGTAAATTTAGATGAACTTGTTGATGTATGCATGAGAACTTAGAAGCATGATACTCTTGGAAATAAGTGTTACTTAAGCTTGATTAAATTATTGCACAATCCTTTCATTACAAGTGACATAAGTAAGGGACCATTCCGAACCCAACGGTTTGAGGTCTTCCCTTGCGAGGGGTGATTGCGGCCTTAAATCTCATTTTCCCGGTTCACACCGGGTGGCGACTCCATTATTTCTCCGGTTTAGTCCCTCGTGGCTACTCCGTACTCCCAACTAGGCCGCGAGCCTAGAACAGCATGCGTCGCCCAGTTTCTGTGTCCCACGCCCATTTATTCAATATCAAATATCAACATAAATAAATTTGAAACGTCGCGAAAGTTTTACGAAAACTGTTTTTCCGTAAAATAACGCAAAACACGTTTTTGACTGAAACGACCACCCGACACTTATGGGGACTACCCAGGTCAGCCCCAATAGTGTCATGGCAGTTCATGGGCTGCTCGAATAGTGACGAACTCACTGTTTGGACAGCCGTCACCCGGTTGGCTCAAAAGTCACCCAGTAATGCCGTTTTTGGCTGTTTTCGCTTATTTCAACTCCGAAACACTTTCCGGAAATTGTCCCAACTCCCAAAACACATCCATTACATTCATATGACATCAAATTCATCACAAAAATTCTAGTTTTAACAGATCTGATCAGGAACCGAAATTAATGAATTTTTCATGCTTTAAATCTAAATTTTCAAGATTAATCAAAACACCAAATCAAGTCACCACATATGAACAACCCAAGAATAATTCTAGGTGTCACAAGAGTGGCCATAACACTCTAGAATAGCAACACATCAACAATTGATCAAATTGGAAACTAATTACACTAATTACTTCCAAAAACTACTTCACACATGCAATACAACTTCCAATCCATCATCCACAACCAAAAGCCCCAAAATTTCAGATTTGAAGAAACCCTAGAACATTTCTAAATCATGAAGAAACAAGAAATCAAATTTCTAAGCTTAGGGTTTTGAAGACTTACCTTAAACCCCTCAAATCCTTAGCCTTTTTCTTTGATTTTTCCTTCAATTCTTCATGGATTTTTCAAACCAATTTGAGACCCATATTTCTTAGTGTTTTTCGACTATGGAGACGAAAGATAGGATTAAGAAAACATTTTTTAATTTAAATACACATTGCCGACTCCAAATGGGCAATTTTATCCAATTATAATATTTAATCCAATTAAATAAATAAATATACATATTTAACTTTATGTTATCCAATCAAAATTGCACACACATAAAGTTTAATTTATTCATGCCATTTGTACCAATAATAACTAAACAAATTTCATAAGATTTATGAAAAAGTTTAGTTAATTAATTATTCAAATATTTAACAATTAAATATCCAAATAATCAATTAATGTAATTATCATTATATATGTATATTTATTTACAATAAGTAACAAATACATATATTTATGGCGTGTGTCAAAATCTCATTTGATGAATAATTAATGTGTATCTAATTGTATTATGTATCAAATACAAATACACAATAATTATTATCGGACAAAAACCCATAATGCATGTGTTATCGTTTAACCGATTAAATGATTCGAATTAACTCATTTAATCCAGTGAAGTATATGAATAATCTGTATTATTCATATCGAGTTGCCAAAGTGCTCAACGAGTACACTTCATATTGTGGGACTTTCTAAGTTTAGGTTTATCCGTCACGAAATCCAATTTCGTGTCCATAACCCACCCACTCATGGATTATGACGATCACGGATAATCTCGCTAAACTATGCAAGCCGAGATCAATGTATACGTATAATCCTTTTGTCACAGGCTATCCATATTATACCTGGGATATAGATGAGAATGTCAAATCCATTCGGTATAATATAGTCGACATTTCATTTGCGATCTCTAAATAACACTCGGAACTGATTTTCGAAGTTATACCACGGCCATGGATTTACTAGATCGTAAACACGTGAGGATGCACATGCCTTGTACACAGGACTGACGGATCCTATCTTGATACGCACTGGATATCATGAGCATCAGTCCACACCCAACGAACAGGCGGAGGTCTGATCATGAATAGACCGTTGACGTGACTGACATCAAAGTGTGGAGGATAACTCATATATCCCACTGTGGTATCTCAAGTCGAATGACCATTATCCTCGCTCAACTCATGAAGGTTCCTATTGACGTTGGTGTACCGTCTATTAGGAAATCTTCAGTGAGTCATTCAGTGTCTTATCAAATAAACACCTACATATCTATACGAGTCTCTCGAGACTCATAGTTCACTGGGATAAACCATCGGACCAAGTCACGATATACGACATGTACTGGTCTCAACGGATTTTACTAACCGACCCGTGTTAGTAAATCTTGACCATAAACTTTATTTAAGGATATGCATCTTATAGTGCGCTTCCGAATGTCAATTACAAACTACGTTGTAACTGCACACTATATTGTAAATCCTAGGGTCTTTGTCTAATATACACGTATCACTAAACTAGATTTAGTTTCGATCTAATCATAATCGGATGTCTAATCGTAATTATATCGAATAAGTGTATAAAAGACAAGGGTGATACCAGTTAAATTAGAAATATTATGGAAAATAGAATTGCTTGTATTTATGAATCAGACATAAATACGATCCGGATTGGCACTTCGAGCACCAACCCTAACAAGATCATGGATAAACACCTAATAGTATGCTATTGTTGGGGTTGGTGCTCACAACGCCAATTCTCGGTTGTATTTCTTTATGAATACTTCTGTAAAACATTATTATTTTGAATAATATATGCAGTTTCTATAATATAATGTATCTTTTAATTTGGTAAAGATGTAATAACCTTCGAATAACTAGTCATGGTACAGTTGCAAAAGCGTCGCAACTGACATTGAGTTGTATCATGACGTTGTCATTCTCAGACAGTTCCTGGTCAAGGTTTACACTACTTGGTCAGTATAGTAAACCTGTTGAGACCGGTACATGTCGTATACTGGAATATATGATTCCAATGGTTTCTCCATGAACCATAAGTCTTGGAGACTAGTATAGACGTGTAGGTTTTTATAGCGGATAAACACTGAACGACTCACCGAAGATTCTTAATGGATGGTACACCAACGTCAATAAGAATCTTGTCGGGTTGAGTAGCACTTGTGATTCTTAGACTTGAGATGCCACTGTGGGCACATGAGACATCTTCTACACTTATATGGCAGTCACGTCACTGATCTATTAAGATCAGACCTCCGCCTGTTCGTTGGGTGTAGACAGATCCTCAGGGTGTCCTGTGTGTATCAAGATAGGATCCATCAGTTCTGTGTATCAGAGCATATGTAGTCCATATGATTAGCAATCGGATAAAAACCATGGGCCCGCGGTATAATTTAGAAGTTAGTTCTAAATGTTCTTTTTGAGATTGCTAATAGAATAGTCGACTGGATAATCCCTATAGAGATTTGACGTTTACATCTATATCTCTGGGATATATCCGGATACCTGTGACGGAGGAAATATACATTTGCCATGACCTCGACCTGTATGATTCAGTGAGTTTATCTGTGATCGTCATAATTTACGGGTGGATAAATTATGGACACGAAATTGGATTTCATGATGGATATGTCTGAATTTATAGAGTCTCACTAATGAAATATACTCGTAGAGCACTAGGGCAACAATTATAAATAATATTGATTATTTATAAAGTCGTTTAAAGGTTAAACGCAAAATACATGTAAAGGGACCTGATAGTCATTTCCTTAATTTTTTGTGTATTTGCATTTAATACTTGATTAATTCAAATACACATTAATTAATTGTCAAATTGAGATATTTGACTAATATCATAAATGAATATATGTATTTAATATTTAATGTAAATATTATACATATATTTAATATATTTATATTTAATTAATTATTTAATTATTAAATTGTTAAATGATTAAATTAATTAAAGTATAGATATTTTAAAGTTGTGATATTTTATTTAATGGCTAAGTTGTAATTGTTGACGTGTTTGAATTTATCATTAAATTGTAATGATCATTTAATCAAGTTGCAAGTTGAAATTCAAATGAAATTAAAACAAATTTCTTGTTAATTTCCTTATGCAATTTTCGGCCAAGGCAATTTGGTAGCAAGTATAAATTATTTTGTTTTTCATTTGGTGAGATGACCTAATACACTTTATCAAAACTCCATTAAAAGAAAGCAAAGAAGGTTGAGAGAAAAGAAAAAGAAAATCAAAGAAAAACTTGGAATTTAATAAGTATTTCCAACCTTCCATTAGAGAGTAATTTGTTCCTCTTGTTGTGGGCTTCACTTGGTGATGTTCTTAAGTTTTTCTATTCATTATTCTTTGTGTTTTTTATGGATGAAAGTTTGATGAAGGGGTTAAGCATGTATGAAGTTGGAAGATTGTTACTAGTGTAGTAATAAGCATTTTTTTATGGTTTTTTGAACCTTGTTGCTAATCTAGAGTTGTTTGCCCACTCTTAAATTACCTAGATTTGATCTATAGTTATTTCATTGTGTTGAGACTTGATTTGGATGGAAGAAATATGATTGAAGTAATTGATTTAACCAATTTGGTCCAATTTGTCCAATTTGAAGAAATTGAAAAATTAGGGTTTAAGACCACTTCCAAATTTGGGGCTTTTCATTTATATGGTGTATTTCGATGTGTATATGATGCATGTAAAATATTGGGTTGATTGGATTTTGCCTTGATGTGTTTTGAACCTTGAAAGTGAAAAATGCACAACCCCTCCCCCCCCCCCCCCCCCCAAATGGAGGCTCTCGGCCAAGAAGAAAAAAATTGGGAATTTTGTTGCTCTTGGTGTTTTGACATTTAGGACATGTTAAATTCATCTTAGAATGATTTAGAATCATCCAAAATTGATTTGAACAATTTCGGACTAAAATGAACAAAATGCTAAGTTTTGAGGTAATTTGGTAATTACACAAAAATTTGATTTCTTGTGTAATATTTCATAATTTGAATATTGGACAATTAAATAAATAAGTTTATTTAATTTATCCGAGAAAAAGTTTTGAAATTGGAAAATTTTGATTTTCCACTGTTTCCGCTGTGTTACCGGATATCCGCCCTAAAACCCCTACATATATGTCCTCTAACCAAAGAATGAAGTGGGAAAACACATGAACCTGAAAAATATATTTCAAACATGTCATCTCATTCATTCAGATTTTATATTCCTTATCAAACACATACCATGGATAGACCAAGTCTGTAATGTCTGATATTATTTTTAACTTTATATATATGGAATTGACATCTCTTAAATATCATGCTTTGACCAAAAACTTCTCCATATATAGTTTCATTGGAACTGTTGGGGTTTTATCAGGGCTTCGCTGCGGAAGAAACGTAGTTCGGGCGAAATCGTAGTTTAAATTTTTTAAACTTACGAATAAATTATTCAATATCAAATATTAATAATCTATTCATATTTCACCTAAACATGTTTATTCGATATCTAATAATAACATAAATAATATAGAAACACCGCTAAAATTTTACGAAAATATTTTTCCCGTAAAATAGCATAAAATGTGTTTCCGACCGAACCGACCGAACAATGCACATTGGGGCTTCTCGGGTCAGCCCAAAAAATATTTGGACAGTTCGTGGGCTGCTCGAACAGTGACCAACTCACTTTTTGGGCAGCCGTTACCCGATAGCACCGTTTTTCACCGTTTTCGCGTATTTTCACTCTGAAATAATTGCCGGTAACTATTTTCTTAGGTAATTAAAATAAACCAATTTATTCTAATTACTCAATAAATAAAAACTGAATTTTTATCCCAAAAATCAGATTTTTCTATTAATTACCGTGAGATCCCATAACTTTGTATTTTGATCATTTTAGTCCTAATTTGTCAAAAATAAATTTAAGTGATTTTAAATCACTACCAAAATGATTTATACATGTATTATACATGAAAAATATAAATTTCAACTCGAAACCCAATATTCCTTGCAATTGCCGAGAGGTCTAACAACTTTCCAGATTTGAATTTTGGTTTAAATTTGTTCAAAACAACATTAGAAGATATCCAATCAACACCAAATTAAATGTACATCATATATACATCATTAAACAACACATATATGAAAAGCCCCAATTTTGATTTAGGTTAAGAATAATTTCTCAAATTAGTCCAATTAACAAATTTAACAAAATTCAATACTTTAATTTAATCTTTACAACACCAAACAAGTCTCACCACTTTGAAACAACTCAAGAACAATTCTAGATCATCAATGAGTGGCCTAACAACTCTAGAATGACAACAAGATCATCAAATGATTAAAAATGTGCTTATACACTATTTATAAGCATACTTTGTTAAACACACATGCATACATCTTTCATTCATGATTCCAATCATCATAACACGAACATAAGAGAGTAGAAAAACTTGAGAACAACATATGTTGTAGCCAAGAATAAAAGAAACAATTTTTCTTCTAATATGAAGTAGAAAATACTTACTAAAAATCAAGTTCTTCCTTGGTTAACTTCTTGGCTTCAAACTTTTTCTCTCAACTCTCTTTGTTTGTGTGCTATTTGGAGACTTCAAAAGTGAATCAAAATGAAAAAATAAAACCTTAGTGGCTAAAATTAGCAAGGAAAAAGAAAATAAGATATTTTACTTTTTAACAAATTAAAGAAGCAAAAATCAAAATGACTACCATTTCCTTAAATGCAAAATGTCAAACATTTACACTTAATCATTTCCTTTAATAAATATCAACTTAATTATTTTATATTTTTAATTACTTTAATTATTTAACAATTAAATAATTATTTAAATACAAATATCCAAATATATGTATTATATTTACTTTAAATCATCCAAATACATATATTAATGATATATATCAAATATCATAATTTGACAATTAATTAATGTGTATTTAATAAAATCAAGTATTAAATACAAATATACATTAATTAGGAAATGACCAAAAGGCCCCATATGCATGTATCTTTCGTTTAACCGTTAAACGATTTATAAATAATCAGTATTATTCATAAAGTTGCCATAGTGCTGTACGAGTATATTTCATTAGTGAGACTCTCTAAGTTCAAGAATACCCGTTACGAAATCCAATTTCGTATTCCTAATTTACCCACCCGTAAATTATGACGACCATGGATAAACTCGATGAACTATACAAGTCGAGGTCATCGCATACGTATAATCCCTCCGTCACAGGTATTCAGATTATTCCAAAGATATATATATTAACGTCAAATCTCTATAGGTATAATCTCATCGACGATTCTATTAGCAATCTTATAATAACACTTAGAACTCACTTTTACAGTGTGTCACGGATCCATGGATTTAACGGATTGATAATCCCATAATGAATACATATGCCATGTACACATGATTGACGGATCCGATCTTGATACGCACAAGATATCATGAGCATGAGTCCACACCCAATGAATAGGTGGAGGTTTGATCTTAATAGATCGGTGATGTGACTGCCATCTAAGTGTGGAGGATAACTCATATATCCACAGCGGCATCTCAAGTCAAAGAATCACTATACTACTCAACCCGAGAAGATTCCTATTGACGTTGGTGTACCATCTATTAGGTAATCTTCGGTGAGTCGTTCAGTGTTTATCAAATAAATACCTACACGTCTATACGAGTCTCCCGAGACTCATGGTTCATTGGGATAAACCATCAGACCAAGTCACGATATACGACATGTATTGGTCTCAGCGGATTTTTACTAACCGATCTGTGCAGTAAATCTTGACCAGTAACTTAATTTGATAATATATTTCTAGTAGTGACACTTCCCAATGTCAATTTTATATATATCACTAAATGATTTAGTTTCAATCTAATGAATTAGATTGAATATATATAATAAAAGACAAGAGGTGCAACCATAAAATTAGTAATATTATGGAAAATTGTAATGCTCGTATTCATGAATTGGACATAAATACGATCCGGATTGGCGCTCGGAGCACCAACCCTAATATGAACATCTCTAACTTTCATTATCAAAACCATAAGATCCCATCTAGATTCGCATTTGACTTCTTATGCTACTCATTCAAAACCATCCAATACTTTTCATAAGACGTGGCTAATCGAATGATATCGTATTAGTGAATCATGATAACCTTCATACAAGTAAGAATAGTATCATAGATCAAATAACATGATGACACTGGTGTATTATAACGATGATCAATGAGCTAAGATAATGTTACCATGTGATCAATCATTTATTTGGCTGTGTTCAATGTTTCATTCTTCTAATGAATCAACAACTGTTTATGTCATTATGATATGAGACTCATTAACAATTATATTAATATATAATGTTATTCTTGGTGACATACAATAATATTGGCCCTGATATATTATTACTTTGTACAATAATAATTTAACCAAGAATATATTTTAAGACTTATTAGTATAAACATCATTGACTCTCATGATCTCAAACTCCTTTGGGATAACAATACTAGTTTGACATAAGTCTCGAGATATAAATATATGATATAGATAGATTTAAACAATGTGTAAAATAACAGTTGCCTTTAATATTAATAATAATATTTATAACAAGAAAATTATTTATTTACCCTTAAACCTAGAACATAATTGTTTTAGAGCATACTTTCTAACAAATTCTCACTTGCACTAAAGCCAATTACTATGATACCTTATCCTCATCTTCTCAAGATGATGATCCAAATATTGTTGGTTCATGGGCTTCGTGAATGGGTCAGAAACATTCTCTGTTGATGGTGCATTCTCTATGATGATCTGACCATCACCAACATATTCTCTGAGAATGTGATACTCTCTTTGGATGTGTTTGGATTTCTAGTGAGACCATGGTTCATTGGCTTGTGTTATAGCCCTATTTTTATCGCAATACAACGAAAAAGCTTATTCAATGGTAGGAACCACACTAAGTTCTATCATGAACTTCTTCATCCAAATCGTTTCCTTTACGGCTTCTGATGCTGTTATATACTCAGCCTCTGTCGTGGAGTCAGCAACGGTGGACTGTTTTGCACTTTTCCACCTAACTGCTCCTTCATTCCACAAAAAAATGAATCCATATATTGACTTATAGTCATCAGTATCTGTTTGAAAGTCTGAGTCTGTAAACCCTTTTACTTTCATATCAGATCCTCCATAAATCAATAATAAATCCTTAGGTCTTCTCAAGTACTTCAGGATTGCCTTGACTACTATCCAATATTTTTCTCTCAAATCATTTGAAATCAGCTAGTCACACTAACAGCAAATGCAATATCTGGTCTTGTACATAGCATGTCACACAAAAGACTTCCAATTTCTAATGCATATGGTATGCTACTCATACGTGCTCTTTCTTGATGTGTTTTAGGGCCCATTGATCTTGATAAATGAACTTCATGCCTATAAGGCAATAAACCTCTCTTAGAATCTAACATATTAAATCTCTTGAGCACCTATATGTACAAACTTTGGGATAAATAATCGTTGTTTTAGGTCTAGCCACAATAAGAAATTACAGTTTTAGAAACGAAATTCAGCAACGGAATATTCTGTTTCAAAATTTAACGACATAATAGAGACGAAATTGAAATTGATAATGAAATTAGGGATGAAATTTAACGACAAAAAAATTTCATCTCTAAATTAGCGACGAAAACATAAATCTTTCGCTAATTAGCGACAAATTTATGTTTCTTTCGCTAATTTAATTTAGAAACATACTTTTTTGGTCGCTAATTAGAAACAAAATATTTATTCTGTCGCTAATTTCAAATTTCTATTTAAATTTTAATTTTATTTTCTAGTTAATTTTGAAACAAAATTTTTCCGTCGCTAAATAGAAAGAGAATTAATATTTCGTCGCTAAATAGAAACGGAATTAATATTTCGTCGCTAAATAGAAACATAATCTCAATTTCGTAGCTAATTTTACATTTTTATTTTTATTTCTAATTTGTAAAACTATTGTTAATTAGAAACGGAATGTTTCTGTTGTTAAATAGAAACAAAATTAATATTTCATCGCTAAATAGAAGCGAAATCTCAATTCCCTAGCTAATTTTAAATTTTAATTTTAATTTCTAATTTGCAAAACTATTGTTAATTAGAAACGAAATTTTTTCATCGTTAAATAGAAACGGAATTGTTCTGTCGCTAAATAGAAACAGAATCTCAATTGCGTAGCTAATTTTAAATTTTTATTTTACTTTCTAATTTGTAAAACTATTGTTAATTTGAAACAGAATTTTTCCGCCGCTAATCCGTCTCTAATTAGAAACAGAATTAATATTTTGTTGCTAAATAGAAACGGAATCTCAATTCCGTAGCTGATTTTAAATTTTAACTTCTAATTTTAAAAATTATTGTTAATTAGAAACAAAATTGTTTCGTCGCTAATTAGAAATGAAATCTCTATCCCTTCGCTAATTTTTAAATTTTTCAATCCCCCAACATTTCATTCCTTCGGCACCACTTTTTTTTTAAAAAAAATGGAGATGGATTTTCCGTCGCCAAATAGAAACATAATCAATTTTCCGTCGCTAAATAGAAACTGAATCACTATTTCGTCGTTAATTTTTAAAATTTTCAATCCCTCCAAATTTTATTCCGTCAGCACCATTTTTAAAAAAAAATAGAGATCGATTTTTCTTCGCTAATCTGTCGCTAAATAGAAACGGAATCTCTATTCCGTCGCTAAATTTCATCAAATTTCAAAAATTTACCGCCTTACGAAAATTTCAAATGTCTAATAAATTTATAAATCCCCCCGCTTCTCTTATTTTCATCCTCTATATATACACCACAATATTTTTAACTCTCTACTCCAATATACTATTAAAACATTTCTTGCTCAATTCCATATACCATTAAATTTTTCATACCTCAACTCTCATTATCAATCTCTCATTTTTCTTATCTCCACTTTTATATTTTCCTGAGAAACAAACACTAATATTTTTTTTTGGTTTAAGATAGTGTAAATGGATGGTGATGTGTCGAAACTTGCGGTGGATATTACGGTGTCTTGTGGAATTGAAGATGTATATATAACAATTAAAAAAGTCACTTCTTTAAAATTTTCCACCATTCAAATATTTTAAAATTTTCCCTTATCTAAAATTTAAAAATTTCATCTCTCTATAAT